>VWPU01020012.1:0-44699 GCA_013398955.1 Callaeas wilsoni
TCCCTTCCCTTCCCTCTCTCTTCTTTATCACTCTACCCCTCATTTAAAATCCACTCCTGAGTGCTTATACCAGAAGATGGGACCAACCTATCAATTTCCATGCCAAGTATGTAATTTACTTTGTGAGTTTTTGCAGAAGCTCTAACCTTTGTTCTTTCTTTTTGACTTCAAGCAGCTGCACAGCTGCATGTTCTGGGCACCTTTTGAAGTTGAACTACACAGTGTGGGGACCGAGTATGTATATTGTTGTAATGACAGAACAAGGTAAAAATATAATCAGAGCTTGAAGAAATGCTGAAGAGACCAGAAATGGGGCAGAAAACATATTAGACATGCAAAGGGGATCAAGTAAGGGTCGCAAGATTTCTGATTGTTTCTGTTGCATCCCATTTCTTATACAAGGTCAGTCACGTGAAATAAGGAAATACTAATCAAGGTATAGAAACTGCAATCATTTCAGGAAAAGATAACAGAAATCAGAAAAAAATGTGATTATTTCAAGATTTAAAAGGAGGAAAATGTGAACAGAAAAAAAGTTGTGGTGCAGAAGACTTTAAAGGAAAAGAAGACTTTAAATATTTATTTGCTCTTGTGACTCATGACCTTGACTCCATGGCACACGGGTAATTGTTTTTTAAAATCCAAATTATAAACTTTTTTTACCAGAGAATACTTACACATTCTGCCATTAGTCTCCAGATACTGTTCATTATAATATAAAGAAGGAGAAAATCTCTTTGTCAAGTTCAAAGCAGCTTTGGGTGTCAAGGGCGAGTAACCTGAAGAGCGCCTCCTTTCAAATGGCAGCTGCTATGAGTTTGAGATGCCTCATTTCTGCCATACAGTGGGAAGGAGGATTCAAAGGAGAAGACAGGTATTTGTGGCTTTCTTATCACAGAAGGATTAAGGATTTGCACTTCATATGTCTTTTTGCACAACAAGTCTTTTAGCACAACAATTTGATTACATCCACATCTCAGTTTATTTAAAGAGAGAATTAAATTCATTTTTGTCATAACGAACACTAATAGCTTGTGATAATTTTAGAATTTGTGTAGTACACTTTAAAATTTATTTTACTTGTGACTAAACATAGTTTCTATGGTTACAGTTTCAATTTTGCCTTAAAGAGATAATGATTTTTCATATTGAAACAAAAGGAAGGCAAAAGCAGTTTAGCAGGAATAGAAATTTCATGTCACTTTCTTTTTATTTGTTATCATTCTCTTAATATGTGTACCTGCTTGTATTGGTTAAAAAAGTTTTTGTTGGAAGAGTTTTGTTGTCATAAAAATGCAGATGGATTGAAATTTTCATAGAATCATGGAGTGGTTTGAATTGGAAGAGATTTTAAAGACTATCTAATCCCAACCCCCTGCCATGGGATAGACTAGTTTGCTCAAAGCCCCATCCAACCGACTTTGAGGAGTTCCAGGGATGGGGCAGCAACAACTTCCCTGTACAACCTGTTCCAGTTCCTCAACACCCTCACAGTCAAGAATTTCTTCTTAATATCCAATCTAAACCGTTCTCTTTCAGTCTGAAGCAATTACTCATTGTCCTGTCACTACACACTCTTGTAAAAAATCTCTCTCCACCTTTCTTGTAGGCTCCCTTTAGGTACCCAGGCCTCTGATTTCTCAGGGCCTCCCTGCCTTCGAGGGAGTCAACAGCTCCTCCCTGTTTTCTATCGTCTGTGAACTTGCTCAGTATCCCTTCCAGTCGTGCATCCAAGTAATCTTTGGAGATGCTGAAGAGCACAGGACCTAGGACAGAGTCCTGCAGAACCCCACTAGCTGTCTCAGGGCTACACCAGGCTAGGATAATTCCTGGTGAATTTTGAACAATACTGTAATTTTTCATACAGGTTTAATTTTCAGAAGAAGAAAGTGAATTTAGGAATAATTATTTACATGTTGAACTATTCCCCTTCTCATAACTTTAAAATATAAGCAACCACTATACTGTGATTATGGGTAGACATAAGAAGTTGTTTTATTGTGACCCATTAAACAAAAGATGCCCTTTGCCTTCAGCTGTCGTTTGGGATGTCAGTCTTGACCATGAGGCTATGGCAGGGCATCACACTGGGATGCCACTGGGGCTGCTAACTGCTTGCCTCTTTTCCTCCCTGGTTTATTGCGCTCGAGTGAGGAAGAATTAAGGAACAAATTACTGCCCAGTTTATACTCCCATAAAAGTTGTTTCACATGTCCTTGCTCATTTGCCACCTTTCTGAAGTTTGTGACCAGCAACAAAGAATTGAACCAAAGGTGCTGAAACTAAGGCAGATGATATTTCACTTATGATTATAAATAAAATATTTTGAAAGAATAGCTATGAATATGACACATTTCAGAATTTCTTTGCTGAGAGTGAAATCAGAATGTGGATACAAAGTACTAAAGGACTATATTTGGTGTATATGGGCAACTCCTACTGCAGGAGAAAGAGTATACTCCTGCTGCTGGAGCTGGTATGAGAAGCAAAAAATTACTATTCTCAACCTCTGTAGTCTCACACACTTCTTTCATTGCTAAAATTGTGAAAATCAGAATTCCATGCTGTGATATAAGCTACAGGCACTTTAAGTTTGTTGCAAAACAAGGCTTTATTACATGTTTGCTGCTTTTGCCAGGCTCAGAATACATTTTTGATCACTTGGCTTCTTTATTTGATATTGCTGTGGGCTGTGAGCAAAGATGTACAGTCAATATTCACTTTAATAAGTAAATTTCCTAGCAGCAAGAAAATCATATTAAAACCTCGCCTGAACTAATGTCTGCTCTCAAAGCCCTTTTGGCAACAGTTGTGTATCCATAAATTCTTTGACCTTTCAGTGGTGCACAAATATATGGATCACCTGTAAGTACACTCGAATGTTGTGCTGAGCTTTAACTAGCCCAAAATTGATGTTTGGAGTCTAGTGGTTTGGATTGGATGTAAAAAACATAAGAAGAATAATCCTCATCTAGCAGATGTACACACTGCAGTGCAAATCGTGGGACACTGAATATTTTCAGCTGACATGAGCACTGTTGGTTTTGATGCCATTGCAGTGAGACTGTGAGCTGAGAACCTGTGAATTTTATATATAGGGACACTTATCAAGTTACACAGAATTGTCCTCTATGCAGTGTAACTGTAATGCATATACTGCATTCTGGATAACCTCTGTGATATTATCCAGGGGTTTTTGGACATTGCTCTATTAAAAACAATAAAGAAAAAAAAAGTAAAAAACTCCCTGCATGTTAACAACAATGTTTTAAATTCTTGGAGCAAAATTGTGATAGCCATGAAAGCTATTATTATACTCAGTATTAAATAGAAAAAAATGAAAAGATGGGTTTCCCTCCTGCTCTATTCTGTTTAATATAGCATAATATTCTAGCTTACAAACCCTGAAGATATTATGTGTTTCCAGTATAATACTGAGTAATCAGCAGTCATAAAGAAACATAGAATATGACATAGTAAGACATTTTTTCTAAGATTGCTTACTACTGAAATATATTGAATTGTAAAATGTAGTGTAGTATATTATGTTAAAATATATATGCTTTATGCTTATTTTAGGATGAAAAATATATATACTATTGGACATATAGAATAAGTGCTTATAGTGTAATTACTTTCAGCTAGTTATTAACCTTATGGTTCTCAGTCCCATGGTGTTATACTGCCTGTGCTAACTGATGTTCCTTCTGGAAAGCTCAGCTTACATGTCTCTTAAACCAATTTTATTTATCAGTTCAATATAGATTTTACAGTAATGAGGACAAGAGGTTTCTGAATCTGTGTAAAGGGACATGGATTGAAATCTGTGACAAGTCTGGTGATATTTAGAATGTATTCTTCACAAAGAATTTTAATTTTGCAGTAATTCTTCTAAATCTAATTAGTGGAATGTCAGCATGGCAGATGAGAGTGCTATGCCATGTTTAGCCTATCCACATTTCATTAACTTTTACAAATATTTGACAATCTTTTTTCAATATCCAGGAAATCAAATAAATGTTCAAGTATATATTAATGAGGATGAAACACCCCTCTCCTCCAACTCCTCCTTTACCTTGTGAGCATTTAAATTGCTCAGAAATCTCACACTGAGAGGCAATATGCAGCCAAACACGACAAAGGCAAGCAAGGATGGAATATATGCTGGTGTTTCACATATACGGCAGATCTTCAAGCATAGGAAGCATTTACTCTGCTGAAATTAGCACTTTTTTGTCTCTAAAAAAGTAGAATTTGCACATATTCCAGGGTTTCAACCTAACTTTTGACACATCACATTGGGAGGCTAAATCAAGAGTCTAACTGATGCAGGACTATCTGCAGACAGTGTCAAGTTGGAGAGTCAGCGAGTTCCCAGCATCACATCAGACCCAAATTGTCCTTGGCATTTCCCCTTTCTCCCTACTTTAGCAATGTACAGCAAATGAATGGTTTGAACCCAGACCTCAGGATCCATCCTCTGCCTCTAAGGAGGCTGTTACCGTTTTCATTCATTTTGATAGGAGTTTATGGGGCTCATTTACTTTATACAATTTATTCCGAATACTGCTAAGCCAGTCAATACATGAGTGAAATAGCATCAGAAAAATAAAGCAAGCTCAGTCTCCCAATTAAAAAGAAAAACTGTTCTTTCTGTTGAATCACTGTGCTGACAGCTGACAAGTTATACAACCCTACATTTGTGCTAGACTCCATTCTTTAAAAAAAAAACCAAACCAAAATTGAAACCCCAAATATATTAAGATTATTTAATGTTTACTTAAATTGTAAGAAAAAAAATTTCTGAAGTAACTGCTCAGTTTATAGTCTTTCTTTGCACTATGGTAAAAGATTTTATTTTCAGCAAATTCGTATTACTCATCTCAAGTTAAAGGTTTTTCTGAGGCATCTGCTCTAAATGGCTCAATATATATATATATATGTTTAAATGAAACTTTTCCCACTCTCCTGCTTACTCCTTTTCTAATTTTATCTCATTTTTTGTTTAGAATTTCTGTTTCCTTTCTATAGCTTTCCATTTCAGACAGCTCTTCTCTTTGCTCGGTTCTTCTGTTCCTGCTCTCAGGCTGACTATGGGAAACAAGCAAATCTTTGTGACTCTTTAGTCTCCAATCACTCTCAGTCCTCAGGCCAAAAACTTGTAGATCCCTTAATATCTTTTGCTCCTGCAGTAACAGCATGTTTGTCCTTAGCTCTGATGCACTACATGCTTGGGGCTATCTTGTCTCACTGAAGAAGAAATCCACTGGAAATCTGACAAAGGGACAGATTTCAGAGGCTATATCAATTCAGATATGGATTTATATTTTTGTTGGTTTAATTTGCAGGATGTGCAACAAGACTCAGATTTCTAGATTTTCTTGGAGACCTCATTTAGGCAATAATCATCTCAATTTTTACCTGAAGAAAGGTAATTAGGATACTATATTGTGCCTTGCTCCTGGATTATGGTGAGTGAAATAAACAAGCTCTATATCATATGGCAAAATTACAAAATGCATTTTTATGTCATCTTCCATCCCTTCCCAAACTGCTACTTAGATACTTAAAATTGAATCACTTGAGAGAACAGACTTTCTAAGATCACTCTATGTTGATATTTTCTCCCTAGTCAAGTCTAAACCAAGTAATTATTTTTCTTTTCTCCCCATCATTTCTATTGTTCCTTGCATTCCAAAGCTTGCACCAGGCCCATCACCAAGGTTGTCATCTGTGCTACATCCTTTTGTTCCTTCACTCTTTCATCTTTTGTAAAGTTCACAGAATCACAGAATGGGTAAGTTTGGAAGGGTCCACAGTAGGTCATCTTGTTCAGCCTTCCTGCTCAAGCAGGGTCATCCCAGACCACATTGCCCAGGATTGTGTCCAGACGGTTCTTGAATATCACCAGTGAGGGAGACTCCACAACCTCTCTGGGGAGCCTGTTCCCATGCATGGTCACTGCACATTAAAGAAGTTCTTGCTCATGTTCAGGGAGAACTTCCTGTGCATCAGTTTCTGTCCATTGCCTCTTGTTCTACTGCTTGGCTCCACCCAGAAGAGCCTGGCTCCACCCAAAAGAGCCTGGCTCCATCCTCTGACACCCTCCCTTCAGGGACTGATAGACGTTCATGTGGTCTCCTCTCAGTCACCTCTTCTTAAGGCTGAACAGGCCAAGCTCACTCAGCCTATCCTTGTAAGAGAGGTGCTCCAGTCTCTTAATAATCTTTGTTTCCTCCACTGGACCTGCACCAGGAGCTCCATGTACCTCTTATAATGAGGAGTCCAGAACTGGACACAGCACTCCAGACCCCTATCCCTGCTCAGCTGTGTTTGTTGAGCAAGCAGCTCTCTTGGCACCCATATTCACACTTTTTCTTTAAATATTTCTGCCTATTTTTATCTTTCAATCTCTTTCTCTTTAATTTACCTAATGATTAGGAAAAAGGCCAAGAACTTGTCTCTTATTATTGGTCACATTCTTCAGAGCCAGGACTCCAGAATAAATGCATTTTATCCCAGTGTCTGGGACCCTACCACAAGCCTGAGGAATGGAAAGGGTTCTAGATCTGGGGACTGCTTTGCAAGAGGGATAGAGTCTCTTTCTGCATCCAGTAAAAGTTGTGAAAACTCTTTAAACTACTCAGGCACTTATTTTATTAAAGTAATTCTTTGGAAAGGAAAGGTAAAGCAGTACTTACATTTTGGGCTGTATTTTTTCACAATTAAATTAAAGGTTGTTTTTGCTTCATGTTTTATACCAGTATCAGTAAGAAAAGAGAGTAGTGCATTTACTGCTGCTGTCCACTCTGAAAGCATAACTTCAATTTTGAAATATGCTGGCTGTAGCAAGTACAGACACTACCATCAAACTGGATTATTTATATTCACTTGACTGATTTCACTGAAGCTACAGTAATTTAGATAGGAATGATCTATACTGATTTACTTATGTGACTTAAGTATCCAATCTAATATGTGGCCTAAGTTAATTTAGATGGATCATTTTAGATCTCTTTATCTGTATGTTTTGAATTAAATCACATTGCTTGCAAATCTTATAAAAAGATTAAGCCTATCTGTTTTCCATAAAATTAAGCCTTTCAGTTGAAGTAATATATGAGTTGCTGCAGTTTCCATCTGACCTGGTTTATCTTTTTCCAGAACTGACAAATGTATAAGCAGAATCAAAAATGAATAAATGCAGACATAAAGAGAAAAGAAAATCTGCATTCCTCTAAGAAACCAATATTTATTAGATATGATTTTTTATATTTTTGGCTAAAGAATAAAATAATCTTTTTATTTGTTTTGTTTCTAGCTCAAAAAATAGGGTTTATGTCTGCAATAAATTACTTACTGTGCATCATGCATTGTCCACTTCTTTCTGCATGTTAGGTAGAAGGCTTTCACAGGCCTTGAAATCTGCTTTTGACTTCAAGAAGGTAGAACATGCTTGCAGTGGTACCACTGTCTGAAAAGAAATTCCTTGGCATTATTCTTCCTTCAGGATACATAGACATCTTTACTTTTCCTTGGGATATTTTTGAGATATCTATAATTAATCTAACTTATAGGTGGAATAAATAAAATAAATATTACCAGCATCTTGGAATTTTTACCTGAGGCTTTGAACAAGACTGGGTGCAATGAATTAATGAAAAGCAACACTTCCAAACCTTAATGTAACCTATGATATTGATGATTACAGGAATTGTTTTTCCAAGCAAAGACTACTCTAACAAAGAAGAATAATGGAATTATAAATTATTTTAAGTTGGAAAAAGCATCTTATATTATTGAGTCCAACCATTAACCTGTCAGCACCAGGTCCATCACTAAACCACGTTTCTAGGTGCCATACCTACATAAGTTTTTAATTACCTCTAGGGATGGTGACTCAGCTTTCCTGGACAGCATGTTCCAATGCTTGACAATGCTTTCTGTGAAGAAAGGTTCCTAAAATCCAATGTAAACCTACCATTGACTTGAGGCCATTTTCTCTTGTCCTTTTGCTTGATACTTTGGAGAAGAGGGTGACTCTCACCTGGCTGCACCCTCCTTTCAGGGAGTTGTAGAGAGTCATAAGGTCCCCCCTGAGCCTCCTTCTCCCCAGGTTAAACAACCCCAAGTCCCTCAGCCACTCTCCATGAGACTTGTGCTCCAGCCCCTTCACCAGCTCCATTGCTCTTCTCTGGACTTGCTCCAGCCCCTCAATGTCTTTCTCATGGTGAGGGGCCCAGAACTGGACACAGCACTCGAGGTGTGGCCTCACCAGTGCCCAGTACAGAGCGATGATCCCTGCCCTGGTGCTGCTGGTCACACCATTGCTGATACAAGCCAGGTGTCACTGGCCTTCTTGGCCACCTGGACACACACTGGCTCATGTTCAGCTACCATCCAGCAGCACATCCACAAATCGAATTTTCAGGATCTGACTGGATGTTAGCAAACTTCAGACCACTGCAATTACCTAAAGTGTAGAGTGTTATGTTCTCGACAAATATGCTTAAACTGAATGACTGAAATGCTGCATTTTTGGACCCCGTGGTTATTTTAGAATAAAAAATATCCCAATCACAGACATTAAATACCCATTGTCATAAAAATGCTATTGTTAAAGAAGAAAAAATGCTGTTCAGTTCCAGGTGCAGCAATGTTAATAATGCACTAAAACTATTGAATGTAGCTGTTTGACAGTACTGGAAGGTTTTTTTCCAGAGTGGTTATCAGATTAAACTGAAAAATAATGAGATGTTTGTATCTAATTGTCTAACTAGATAACAAAGTTGAACTTAAGGTCACTTTGCCCTATTGTGTAGCTAAAACTCAAACAAATATGTTGTTTTAGAATGATAATCCATCCCTTAAATAAGAATACAAACACCCAGGTTTGGGTTTTATTTATTTTTTCATTTTTTTACAGTCTAGAATTTTAATTTATGACTAGTTAATGCAGAACTTTTAGTTTAGGAAGAAAAGAAAGATCAATTTTAGGGACATTCCTTCATGTGCTGAGAAGCTGTGTTTTAATACAATTTCACCGTTTATGTTCCTCAGGTAGGATGGGACCACTCAGCTAATAGACATGGCTCTGCCGTCTCTGAATGATCAAGATCATTTCAAAAACTAAAATGAATTAATTTATAATTCAAAGATGAAAAAATAATGTAAAAAGAACAGATGACTATTTCATTTTTAATAACAGCAAAAATAAGACTACTCACGGAAATAATGATATGCAATTCAATATCTCTAAAAAATGTTCTTCATTCAGAGACTGTAAATGAGAGAAGATCAATTTGTCCAAGAGATAGAACACATTTTATTGGAATATTGTGGAATTTAAGAGTATTTCACATAGTGGCACTGGTGGTAATTTTAATACTGCAGTGTTACTAACTTGTGAACTACCTTCTAGGGACAAGTAATAATAATTTGCTGAAAGTTAACTCATCAAAATTAAAGCAAAAAAGGGAAAATTGCATTTTCACTTTATTTTCTCATGACATATCAGTCATCTTCATGAAGTTTGCCTCCAGTTTTCAGTTTTTAATGTTCAAACTTTGTGCAGTTGGAATTGTACAAATCTGCATAAGGACTTTGGAAATATTCTGGGCCAGTGGTGGGATTCTTTTAGCCTAATAGTCTATCTCTGATGGGGGCAGAAAAAGATGCTGTTTTAGGGACCACACAGAAGCTTGGCTGCTTCCTACGGCCTGCCTCCTCCTGCTGCCTCTGCAACCAGAAGGGATGTAGCTGTGCTGCTAGTGGGTACAGCCCTCATCTAGACCTTCCATCCTGAGTTTAGGGATAGTCCATGCGTTCACCTTAGCTTTTTGAAGTGGCTGCTGCTGTTTGTGACTCCTGGCAGCAGGTTACGGAGGTTATCTAGCAACAGGTCAAGGAAGTGCCAGTTGATTTGTCTTAAAATCACTTCATTCTTATGTTCTCAAGTGACTCCAGTACCCATACTCTGAGATTTGATAAATAACAGTAGTGTCTATTTCAGCTTTTTAAAATAAAGTTTTTACCATGTGTCCCCACAGCTGTGTCCTTTTTAAACTGAATCACTCCACTCCTTTCTGGTTCTTTCCTTGTTCCTTTTGGTCCCTTCTCTAAACCATTAGGACTATTTTGAGGGGTAAGTATGAGAATTATACATAACAGCTAAGATGTGGGAACAGCACATCTTGGTCTCAGCATCGTCCTTGATAACTCCGTATGATTTTTGCTGTCTTCTCAGGGATGGAAGCCAGTATCATTGTACCATAGTTCTCAGTCTTCTCAACATTCCTCTGTCCAGATGGGAATTGTAGAGGAACCTCTCAGTAATCCAGCACAGCAATAGTTTACAATGTCAAGTTACACACTTTGGCCAGCAGATTTGCAATTTAATATTTCAGTCACTTAAGTAAATGACGTCTCATTCAGGGGATTTAAGACATTTTGCTTTGTTTTATAATTCTTGTATATTTTCTTTGAGTTGTCTACTCCCTTTTAAATATCTGGTATAAAAAAAATCATTGCATGGAGGAATCTGTCCAACAAATCAGTTAAAAACCTACACAAAGGAATTCTGGAACCTCTGTGCTAAAGCCCTATTGCACCTGAGCTAACCTTTAAAATGTTTGTAATCAGGCTTTATATCTAATAAGATTTTTGCTTTTGATGTATTTACAGCTTTTTTCCTTAAGTTTGAGTATTCTTTTCAATGTGTTCATCCATTTTTTTAGCCTACTTAATTTCCTTCTTGCATTTTGACTGGCCATGTTTTTCAGACTTTTCTTGTCTCGTTCTTAGCAATAAGGTATGCTTTTTCTTTGTCTCATGTATCTATTTAGTTACTGCTCAAAATAAAACACTCGTGTTCCTGTCCAGAGGTTCACTGGCATTGCTTTGTCTTTCTTCAGAGAATATACTGTCAGTTCTTTGGGGTTTTTATCCTTTCTCATATTTGAATATTTGATCCAGGATCTTCTACAAACATTGAATCTAAATTTTGAGTTCTACAGGACTATTTCCTTAGCCTTAAGTATTTACTGCTGAGTGTAATTTGAAGCTTCTGGATTAGGGCCTCCAGGCATCTAAGGTCAAGTTTGGATGTGAAGACACAATACTAGGTCTCATCACACTATTTCTCATTTCATCACTTTAAACACTCATTTAACACTTCTTCTGAAGGAAGCAGTTTCTAGGTTGTTAGTTCGGGGGCAAGTACAAAATGTTCTTGTAGGTTTTTTGCCTTCAAAACCTAGAAAAAATGATGTACATCATTTTAATTTTACTTATTTTTTGATCATGGAGTTGATAATTGAAGATGGTCTTATCAGCCCTGTGAGAGATTTCTCATGCCTTCTCTGTACCTGCTGATCTATCAGCTCCCTGCTTGTCTGCCCATCCGCAGTAATTAGAGGAGGAAGTGCAGTTACTGCAGAGAATGTCTCTGTGAAGGGAAAGGTGGCTGGGGGCTTTGGGAAGTGTACCTGAGGCTACCAGTGGGAATCACAGAGCTATGAGATAGCTTAGCAAATGAAATGTAAATTAGTTATTTTTCCTCTAGTCAGGAACAAAATCAGTCAAAGCAGAGGGTTTTCATCTTACCAGAGCTAAGAGGAAGTTTAAAACCGCTTTGATTTTAATGTGAAATATATTTAATTCAGGTTTACATCTATACAAACAGCTGTGGGTTTTCTTCCCGCTGACAGTACAACCTTTGCCCTTTGGAGAGTCATGGCCAGAGGCTTGTCTTCCTTACAAGTAAGTTCTTTGTGCTTTTAATTGTGAAGCAATATGGCCCTAGAGGTTCAAGTGGATAACAAAATTGGGGTTAAATGTACAGCTAAGCATCCCTTGGAAAGAAAAGGTGAATGCATTGCCTTAAAACCTACTCCCATCTTGAGGAAACATGAGCTTAATTGTCTTCAGGGCAAACTCTGAATACCTTCCAGGGCATTCACCTTTCAGTGTCAGACATAAAGGGAGCTGCAAAGCTGATGTGTCCCACCAGTGGAGGATGGCACCTTTTAGTCTCTGCAGCTGATGAGGGGCAGCTGAGGATCTGCAGTTGAATAAAACTGATCTGCTTGGCTCTAAGTGACATTTAAATGCCAAAAGACTGCCAGAGACCCACTGGGCACAGTGACCCATGCACACAGAAGCCTTCTGGACATTTCATCTTCTGTGATACTTTAAGAGGTGCTGCTTGGCATCACACACTCAAAATGTATGTTTTCAGATAAAATTGTTGATTGTTGTTTAGTAGGCATGACATATTATTTAAGGGCAGCATCCAAAGAATCAATAAGTGAAGGAAAACAATCTTTAATACTTTCCATATCTTTAATTATGGACCTTTCCATGTGACCGGTGAGATAACTGCCCAAAGTAGAGAAAGAATTGACTTCTACCACTGACCATTTTTGATGCTGCTTAAAGAGGCTGGGCAGTATTAATCAGCGATACCTTGGGGGAAGAATTGACAAGTGAATTAGTAGTCTTTTATTTTCTGGGTAAGCAGGAAGACAATTCTTAGTTTAAGGAGATCAATATTGATAAATGCTGATTTCACACTGAAGTAGTTTCAGAGTTTGGGAGATTAAAGACAAGATAAAACATATTCATTAAAAATACATGGAGAATCATATGAAATACTGAAATAGAAAACAGAACAACATACTAAATACAGGATAAGTAGGTAGTTATCCACTTGAAATATAGTAGTTTATTTGTTTTTTCCTGAATTATTAAATTCTCAATAATTTAGCTTTCTTCAAAGGTTAATGTGTATCATATTTCAGTTTTGAAAATAGAATTGCTTTCCATCTCCTATTTGCAAACCAGGCTTATAAAATATAGGACGGAAAAAACTGATGCTTCTTAATCATTCCTGTAAATGATTTAGATTTATTTCGCACTCTGAGATTTGTTTTCATACGCAGTAAACCTTATATAAAGGACCAAGTCTATGTTTTAATTGTTTCAGACTTCATGGCTTATATTTTCTGGACTCTTGAGTAAAATCTGTTTCCATTTACATTCAAATTTCTTCCTTTTCTCTTACTGAGGCCTCATCTAAGCCTAGTAGACTTAAATACCTAACCAAATATGAATAAATGCCTCTATCAATAACTAAAATAAATTGATTCAGTGTTCAACATATGGTATTAATTGAAAAGACATGTGATTTCTGTTAATTTTGTTGCAATTTCCTGCCTACTGAAACTATAAAATTTGGGTAAAATTAGAACAGGAAAACCAACATTTATTTTGTAAACATCTAGAAATCTCTTTCCTAGGTTAACTGTTAATAAAACTAAGGAGAACTAATATTGATAGAAAAGCATATTTAAATGATGCTACAGTGCCAAAATTCTCCTTCTTTATAGGAATTTGAATTTACAATTTTAAATTGAGCCAATATCCAGTTTGGGGACATTGTAAAATGCATCTCTTGGGACTATGAAACAGTTTTGGTGTTTGTGGGATAGAGAGAGCAACAGATAGAAGACAGAAGATAGTAATTGCTTCTTTAGTAACTCTATATTTTGTAGCACAGCAGAAGCCAATATAGAGGCTGTATTTTAATGATGAGTTCAAAACTTATGCAGTAATATGAACAATAGCTGTCAGAAATAAGCTTAGGTAACTTTAATGGAAGCACTGTAAAAGGCATATTTTGACAAGGTACGTGATAAACAATGTTGAAATTAAAATGAGAGACAAGGTTCAATAGTTATTGTCTATGCAATCATTGGTCTTCAATTAATTTTAGAAAGCTCAGCTACAACAAAGGAATAAAAATCCAGGCCAAAACCTATATTAATCCTAAGATATTATATATTTTTAATGTACCAGAAATTTAAAATAATTAAATAGCATAATGTAAGACCATCCGATCTGTGTACATCATCATTACAAAGGTAATTTTGAAGCAAATGGATGTTTAATAACTGTTGTATCTAGCTAAAAAAACAGATTCATTACATATATGATTTTTTTTCCTGCAGGGAGGACACAAATCACTTATGATATTATGATATTGCCCCAAAGGAACATATTTCAAGTGTCTCTTGGCAGAGCATCACACTACATAGTAGTGAACTGTAAGTTGTGTAGAAAACATCAAAATGTTATCCCACGCTAAGAAGCTCTCTTAAGATGTCGTCTGTCTTAATATGTAATGATTGCTGGAAACAAACACTTGTCTCCTCTCTCCCTCCTAGGATGAAATTGACCGAAAAGGCCCAATACTATTATTTGGAATCTGTATTTTAATTTTTTCCCCACCCCCCCAGGGGAAGAGCTTTTCTGGGACCTCATAAAAAACAAGTATTATTTTTTTTTTGCTTAAAAGTCACTCCAAAAAAATACAGTAAAGAGAAGAGAATGACAAAAGTTTCAGTTTGGTAAATTTGTATCTGATAGGTCTTACTGTAGAGATTAATGGATGGGTAATGTGCCTACCCTGTCTACTCATGAATGACTTAATTCAATGATCAAAAGCAGACTGCATAAGCCAAAATGTTGGGTAAGCTGGCTTGGCAAAACACCTTGTTTCTCACCTTGATTTTTTGGTTCTTGACATGGCTGCAATACGTCTTGGAGGCAATGCTCCTCTACTGCATTGCTGTACAGCAAAAAAGACCTTGTTACAGGCTGCAAGTTACTCATCTGAACTTCTCTCATTTTCAAGGTTTCGGAAGATTTACTTGGAGAGCAGATTCTCGATTCAGAGTATGGCAGTGCCAGGTAAAAGACACTCTTGATTTTATACATGATCACACAACTAAAGAATGCATCACTCATGGATATATGCTTTATTTCTTTCTCTGAAATATGGTCCTTCATGATGACAAGTCAGCATTTTGGTGGGACAACGAGAAGAACTTTCACTGTTGATGCCTAATTTGCATATCCAGTAGGAAATTACAGTCCTTTGACTTCCATGTTAAATATCATCTATATGTCACCTTTTTTTTTAAAGGAAGGAGCAGTTTTAAAAATAGTCAGTATGGCTCATGACCTTTAAATGTCTCAACTAACCGCTGTACAAGTACTAGAAAATTTTATTACTATTATGTTCCCAAGAAAGATATTTAAATACAATTAGATGTAACAAGGCATTTACTAATGCAAAAACCAGTGTTCTAAATCATGATGAGCTCTATCTGCATATATTAGAAATATTTTTATTTAGAACCACAGGCTAATAAACAGAGGAACAAAAAAATTTTCGTTATATGAAGGTCATTGGAAGGAGATTTACATACTCTTGGAGCTGAATGGAGGATGAAAACTGAGTTTAGTAATCTAAATGTAGTTGTCAAAAATATATAATCTTTTTCTACTATATATAATTATGTTTATTTTCAGTTTATGCAAACAGGATGAAGATAACTTGATGGAATGCTTATAATACTACAGTAGTTTAATCAGTGCCATATTTAATAAATATAGTTTAGCAATTTGCAGCATGTGAATTTAAAAGGACTTGTGCTCTGCAGAAGAACACATGGACTTAGCCTTCATAGTCATTAATATATCTGGAACATTCTTCTTCTGAAGACAGTCTATAAAAGAAAAATGAAAAATAGCTTTTAATTTTAGTGCTATCTGTCATTCTTTTCCCCTTTAAGTTAATAGCCTTTTTGCCAGCTTCAAAGATGAAGTGATTTATTTCTGATTTTCTTCTTGATATGCTTTTACTAAAATTGTATTATAGTTGTTCTCTTTTCAAAGGTACCAAGTCTTCTTTTCTAAAAAAGTAGAACTTCGATCTGAGCTGATCTGTGTTTATCTGACTCAGTCTCTGACCTTAAACAAATCTGGTATATGGAGAAACCTCTTTTCTTCTCAGATGTATTCTTTGTATAGCTGCCTGCAGATCTGTTGCACTGGAAGGACCTTCACCATTTTGGCCCTGCAAGTGTTTTAACCAAATGATGTGATGTCCTTGGGATATTTCTAAGGACAGTACTGACACCAATATGTGAGACACCTGCTATCCATGTGTTCACATGGCTACCAGACCTGCAGACCTAAGGCTCCAGAGAATGTTGGCCTAGTGGTTAATTAATTAATGAAATAAGGGTGCCTCGAACTGCTTTTTGATAGCCTTCCAATGTATTTGGTAAAGATATCATGTACATGCTAAACAATTAAACTTTATGATCCATCAAGATACAATATCCTTGAGCAATCCACATCTCAGCTCTCTGCACTCCTGTATCTCCTACAGATTGTATTTGATCATAGAGATCTTAGGGCATTGTCTTGGGGTGAGAACAGAAGTCTGTTCCTTTTTTTGGACTGTTTCCAGCTTGCTTCTTCATCCAAGACCAGCTACCATCTCCGGACCTTCTCAGGAGGACCCTCCAAGGGGGATCATCGGACTCTGCCTGGCCTGGCCCAGCCCAGCGTAGGACTGCAGGTTTTACCTACAGAAAGAACTCTAAAATCCATAGTCCTCTTTTAGGGGACGGGGAAGGGGTTTCAATATCCTTTTGTGCTCCGTGACAGCGGGGGACACTGTTGGTTAAATAAATAGTTTTTTTTTCACTTTCACTGGAAATTATTTTCCCAAACCCTGGGGGAGGGCCTGCTGGGTCCTGCGTGCCTGGTAGGCAGGAGAGAGAGGGAGAGGGGGAGTGCGAGGGAGAGAGAGAGAGAGAGGCCCGTTTCGGGTTGTTTCCTCCTGGATTTGTGTCCAAACTGGCACAGGCATGTAGAGGATCGTTCTATATGGCTTCTTGCCAGACCCATCTGTGATGTCATCAATTCAAGTTATTTTCCAGCCAGTATTCTAGTTTTAATTTTTCTATTTTGTCAAATGTCATTGTTTGTGGTAATAGTGCTCACACTATCAAATGAGTATTTTTCTGTTTTAAAGACATTTTAAATTATAGCAGATTCCCATGATGTCATCTGCCTTATTTGTTTGCCTCTTGATTCTTACGCAGAGGCTTTCAACTGTGCCATTGCCAACTGTGAGCTCCATACATTCGAACCCTTCCATTACACACAATGACAACCCCCAGCCTCTTCTGCCCTGCCTGTCCCTCCTGAAGAGACTGTAACCTTCCAACAGGGCACTCCAGACAGAGGACCCATCCCACCAGTTTTCACTTTCGCCAATGATCTCAAATCTCCAGGACTTGGCCAAAGCTTTGGGCTGCCCTTTGTTCCTCATGTGCATTAGCGTAAAAACATTTTGGGTAGGGTACATTGTAGCCAACACCTCCTGAAGCAGACTGAGGGATCCCATTAGTGCATGTTTTCGGCACACAGTCCATTCACTCGTCACTGGCCAGGCTGAGTTTGTCCCTTTCCCCCTTCCAAGCTAGTTTAAAACCCTATCAATGACTCCCCTCCCCAAGCTCCTGTGCTAGAGCTCTTTTTCCCCTCTGAGACAGATGCACCCTGTCAGGTAGACCAGATGTTTGAGTAGATCATCCCATGGTCAACCACCCCCAGATTTTTCCACTGACACCAACCTTGGAACCATACATTGATCTGATGGACCTGCTTATTCCTGTCAATATTATTCCTTGTTACCAGAAGAATCGAGGAAATCACTACCCAATCCCTCTACCAATTGTCCCAGGGCCCTGAAGCCTCTTTTGATTGCCCTCAGACTTTGTTATTTCATCAATGCCAGTTTGAACAACCGATAATGGCTAGTATTCAAAGGGCCTTACTAGACTGGGGAGTTTTTCAGTAATGTTCCTTATCCAAGGGCCTGGAAGACAGAAGACTTCCCTGAGTGGGGTCTGGTCTGCATATCGCAGACTCCACTCCCCTTAGGGGCAGTCTCCTATTAGAGTTACCCTTCTTTTCCTCTGAATTCACTAAGTGCTGGTATCTGTATGAATTTGAACTAATGCTGTGCATGAGATCTGTGGGTGCCAGAACAGATATTATTACAAACAAATGCACACAAATTTTAATTCTTTTTTCTGTTCTTCCTTTTCTTCCCCACCTCCCCAATTATTCCTTAGTCCCTTGTCTCAGAAAAAAAATTTAAAAAATCTTAAGAAATTTAGCATAGAAAATACTCATGTGCAATCAATACGAGAAGCTTTTTCAATTATTGAGGAAAATATAAAAAGAAAAGGGACTTTTATGATACAGGTAGATGTAAACAAATTATGTGCCTTTAAGATTGCCAGTTGCTCAAATGAAAGAAAACTGCTAAAATATCTTCATACTTCAGAATAGATTTAATGGACATGTAAAAATCCTTCTAAATTTTCAGTACAGAAGTTACAGCTGTCTTGGGGCACTAGTAAGTTTTGTAACTTCTTTTGACAATCTGCAATAACCTTTTGTAACGAATACATATATGTGTCCTGTAAATCTCCTGCCCATATCATGCTTGGTTTGCTGTTCTCCTATCCTGTCAGGTTTTTTTCTCTCACTCTTTCAAGGGAGAAAAATATGTGTGATGAACTTTGGAAATAATATATGTAGTGGGAAGAAAATTCTTTATGCTTAATTTGTTTTTAATTTATCCTGATTACTAGCAATATAAATTTATTTATAGAGGGTGTTAGGTTCTTTTATCTCTAGAACTCCATTCATTAGAATTAGGCTATCGAAAAATATCAATATCAGCAATGAAAATAAGTCCTTAAATGAGCATAAACCCAAGATGTAATCAATGCATTCTTTAATATTTCAGGTTAAATTTTTAACAGATCTCTTTAAAAAGCAATGTGAATTATTTTGAGTCATTGCAAAGAAATACGTAACAGGCAATGTTATTTATTTGTTGATTTATTTTTAATGTTTCTTGAGAACTATTGAACTTCATAGGGAAACTTCATATAACATCTTAGAGGTTCCACTGATAAGCAGCCAGACCATTTTGACACTTTCTTTTTTTTTTTTTTTGATAAAACTGTAAAAGGTTTTCAAAGTGTATTCGATTAAATTGAAAATATATGTGTCTTAGACATATGTATTCTACATTTCGTTACTATATTGAAGAATGAATTTTAAAAAATCTTATTTTCTAAAGTGAAGGTGGTAAACTAAGTCTGAAAGTACTTAAGATGTTGGGAGGCTGGAAATAATTAGAAAGCTGGGTCTGTTGTTAGGCTCATGGATAAATCCACTGTTATTTCTACATTTTTCTCTGATAAACAATATGAGTTTCAGGACGCTCAGGTAAAATTGGTTTTATAGAGATTTAACTCATTTGAATGATCAGTTACCTACCTTCAATTATGATGTCAGGTTTTCTCTTACCTTGAACACTGAGAATCTGAAGTAAGAAACCATGAAACAATAGCCAGGAATAGGAATAAGTAAAACAACACTGTATATTTCCTGCTTCATTTATTTCTTCGCTTTTCCTGCAAGTCTTCTACCTCATCTGTGTTGAAATAACTCTTCATTTATTTCTTTGATTCTTTTCCTGATACCAAATGCTGAATTTGGGCTAGTTCTATATGGTCACTGGCAACAACCCAGAGTCTATGTAAGCTTCTAAGGGATTGTGGTGATTATCAACTCTGTCATGAACCAGGCAGAACTTATCTTCTGTCTTTCCTGATGACATAAAACTACGTCACCACTGATTGATGGAGATAATCTGCAATGACAAATGTAGTATCTGCAAGAAAGTTTGAGGATGTCACTGTTGTTTTCACATATTTAAATATATTGCTTGTTGAATTTTATTTTGTTTTTCTTTGGTGCTTACTAATTTTAGCCAAGATTGTACTGTTCTTAAATAGAACAATAGCAAAATAAGCAATAGAAAGGAAACGTCATTAAATAATTCTGCCAGCTAAAGAGAAAGAAAAACAGCATTCAGCTGCCCAAAGCATTCTTGTGCAACTGTTTCTTATGCAGCAGCTGGAATAAAATTTCTGTTTGGTGATATTGCAAGGTTGGTTGAATTGTAATTACAAAGCTTTCTGTAACAGGCTGCTGGAACTAATGCATGGATAGATATCATAAAGAACTAATACAGAGGTGTTAGAAGGGATTTGAGAAAATCATCAAAAGAAATAGCCTTAAGCATCCACAATAACTTTGCATTAATTATTAATAGAGCTAATCAGTAGTCAAAATTGCTGACATTAAATATTAATCATAGGGGTAGATGAATACCTATTATTTGTGACAGGCATGCTACCCCTATTTCTCAGTACATTTATGGTGTTTTTATTATCTGCTGAAAGAAATAAGAAACATTTCAACTGTTATTTGTTAGAAGATGTTGAAAATATTAACTTCAGAGGTTGTGTTTTACTTACAAGCCCTACTTATCAGGAATAGGGTAATATTATGGGAAAGACAGCAAACTGTTGGGAGGATATAAAAAAGTTCTTCTTTTAATATAAGAATTTGTGATACTCCAAATTCAGGCTTCATGCAAGCTGACAGACAGAACTACCTTTCTGACACTCAACACGTGTTTGACACAGATGTTTTCTGTTCAGCAGAGGTTGTTCTTGTGTTACTTTGTGTGTGCATGGTACTCTTGCTTTATCTGACAAACTAGAAGTGTTCATCTGTCTGGGCTGAAGTTTTCTAATTTGGAAGCAGTTTTTTTGTAAGTCTGAGAAAGCAGAACTTGCCAGCTTTCATGTGGCTGCCTGTGTAATGCAGGGCAACACTGCGGTACCGCCTCGAAGTCACATCTTTCCAAACTCCCATCTGAGTTGTCACTCACTTTGAGGCAAAGTCATAAGTACCAGAAAACACAAACAGAAATTTTTGTTATTGCTTGTTTTTTTGTGAGAGGTAGGATTGGTGAAGGATTGTATCTTGATATCCACATAAGAATTGGTAGATTTTTTCCTCATTCTAATGAAGTTTGAGAGATTTTGCTGAGGCTGAAACATAATAAATATGCTAACAACAGAAGATAGCAATTTTTTCAGTGGGTATTAAACATACATGAACTTTAATATTTCAACATACAAAAAATATCCTTATGACATGCCTGTAATAGCAATTTTAACAAGTATAATTCTATTTCTAAATTATAAACATGGCATATATTATATTGCATTTGACCATATGTATAATGAGCAACAGCTCTGGTTGTTGTTGCTTTGTAGCTTAATTCAACAGATGATAAATATTATAATAATTACTGTGAGTATAACCTAATGGTCGCTGAGATGAATAGGAGTATTTCAATTATTTTCAGTGGCTTTTGGACCCTGTAGGAATTCTGCAACTAAATATGCCTGTGTTGTGTTTGATGGTACTACATACCTGTCCAAGTATTTAAACTAGTGAATTTTAAATGCATGGACACACACAAAAAAGGTTGGAGGGAAATTTTTACTGCTAGAACAGTTTCCAAAGGTTTTCAGACAGATAAATGATTCAAGCTTTTTTGTTCAATATCGTACACACTTGAAAAACTGGAGTAATTGAATACAGATAAAGAGGTAATAACACTGAAATTTACAGGTCTCTAAAATACATAATTTTGCTTGTTGTGTAATTCTACATGAAGAAAAACAAAGCAATGAACAACTCACGTATACTATTGGAGATCTAAATGTGTAAAGATTTTAATCAATTCTATGATCTTTTAAAACCATATGGCAGGCTTTATTTCAGAAATAAAATTAATAGTGTTGACCTAATAAACCAAAATTATGGAAGCTTTGTGTTTAAGCTGAGTTTAAATTTCAAGAGAATCACATTTGAGTTACAGAATTTTTTCAATTGCATGCTGTTTTGTTATATATATTTTTAAAAGATGTGTTCCTTGTAATCCTGACTGGGTAGGCTATAGCAATTTTTTTAAAAAAAATTATATATATATATGCACACACACATATTCTAAAGTAAATTTTCCCAGTTTAATTATGCTGTTCTACCAGGAGAGGAAAACAATCTCCAAATTAAAGCAAATTCTTACACCAACTGTAAGACAATTTGGAGTCTAAGGAGGGCTGCAGTGCCAAGGCATGAGCTTTTTGTGACCCCTGCATGGATTGTTGTGTGGTTCGTGCATCAAAGGACAAAAACTGAGTTGCAGCAGTTTGGAATTGGCAAGCAGCCATTGAAAAACACCTGGAAAGAAATGAAGGAGTATCTTTTTATCTACTTCCACTATTTTCCTCTGCTTTTGTTTACATGTGTGTTCCCAAATAAAGCACAGCAGAGGCTGACATGAATAATTCATGCAAGATTACCTGGGTACCAATGTATTTGTATAGCAAGTAATCACAGAAAAATATGAATAAACGTTTACAGTGGTTATGTCTGTGTTGTGTCTGTATAATGAAATTTCATAATCAGGGAAAAATTGAAACAATTATGTAAAACATGCTGAGAAAATTGAGGGTAGAAATTAAAAAAAATCACAATAGCAACAGGGCCTCTGAGGTAGGAATAAGAATGTAGCTGTCAATTCACTTACAGGGAATTATTGTAGAATATTGGAAATGTTTTGTCAACTTTGAGACAACACTGAAACACAGCAAGTAGAAGCTGCAAAAATAACTTTCTCTCTAGAACTGCGAAAGTGAAAATTTTCATTTTTTAGGGCAGAGGCAAAGATTCTGATTATCATAGAATGTGTTTGCTAACTAGAGTTTGGTGTATCATTGCCAACAGCTAGCAGAAAATGTCTTGTTCATTCTTCCTTTCATGAGAAATGCCAGTTCCATTGCTGACTGGCCTGTTGAAGTTTTGGAATAGTTCAAAGTCATAACTGAACAGAAAAGAAGGACTGATGCACCCTGGGTGTAAAAAGATCCTGTTCTGTAGCCATCATGGTAACAACTGTGTGCCCTTTCTTCATACTTTTATATTATGGGGAAAGCAAAAATCTACCACTGGTGCCTTTATCATACATCTGAAGAAGTATCCCTAGAGAAGAGTAGAACATTTTCCATATGGTATTGAATCAGTCAGGCTCCTTACACATGCCAGGAGTTCTTATAGATGATATAACAGCTGAATTGAATAAAAATTTAGAACCAAAGCTTAATATTTGAATGAATTTTTTTTATGTCGGCTTTATTAAAATACTAAATTTGAAACTGCAGATTTGCAAAATCTTCAAGTTACATCTTTAAAATGCCTAATGAAATGCCTCAAACACTGTAAGAATATTATTTATCCCAAGCAGTTAGAATTTTTTCAGATATTAGAAACCCAAATTAATTTTAAGTTTGTAAAATTCAATCCACAAACAAAGTTACTACTGAGTGCCTTGTGAACTTTCAGCATGACCTCTAGAAAACCAGTCTAACTGGTGGAGAAGCATCATCTTAATCCCAGAGGAGTTGCTAAGTTTGGAGTGAAATTTGAGTCAACTCTCAGACCTGTTCCAATCCAAGTAACAAGTGACTGACAGATGTGTATTGGAAAAAAGATATATACATTAAATATACATTAAAAAAAAGAATTATTTCAAGAAATTTTCCTGTCTAATGCAAACATTTTAAATGGTCCTGTCTTAAACCAGTGACGTTCTCCTATTAGTTCTCAGCACTTCTTATCAGCTTTAAGTTTAAATAGATAGCACAATACTGTGTACAAGTCCAATAAAAAAAACCTTCTAATGCTAAGATTGCAATATGATCCTAGTGGACTTCCAAATTGCCACAGTAGACAGTCTGCAACATGCTTGGTTTCCTTACTGTTTATGTCTCTGTCCACTGAATGCAAGTGTTTGTAAAAGTTGAAAACCAGCTGTCTGAACGGAACGCAGCTCTCCAATTTCATCACGAACTGAACACAGCTGTCCAATTTCATCGTCTAGTCCCAGGCTGGCTGGGGACTTTTGTGGCACTCCAAGAATTGTGTCGTTTCTAGGCTGCCTTCCTTTTCCTGCTGTTAGTCAGCTTGGCTGGCTCCTGACTGTGGAAGCTCTACCATTTTCCCAGGTTGCTCTGCAGCCCGTACCGATGACGGGGCTCCAGCGGGGGCAGAGATCCAGGCAGGTGAAAGGGGCCTCAGCTGTACGTGATGTCTTTAGACTTAGCGCAGAGAAGACAAGCCTATGCCCGCAAGAGAAGCAACTAGAAGCTGCAGGCAGATCTAAGTACCTGCTCTGCATCTGTATTGTTCTCTGAAGATTTCCACAGACTACCTGGATGGTTATTCATTGTAAATGATATCCCAAAAGAGGAAGAACTGCCAAATCGGTGTAATACCTCCTCTACACTCAAAAAGCAGGTTTTCAATGATGAATTAGGACCAGGCATTCTGCATTAGTACAGAGTACTCTAAGCATCAGGCTGTAGAAATGTTTTTCCATTATTCCTCTGACCACAAGAAACACTTGTATAATTTACAGAAACTAGAATAGCTTCAGAAGGTCTGACTGACAGAGATCATGCATAAACATTCTGGATTCTGAAGGTAGAGTGTTCTTCTGGGATTTGCAGTCTTTATTTCCTAAATCTTGTTTTTGGGGAAAAAGCAAACAAACAAAAAAAGACGTCAAGAAAGCGAAACAAAACAAACTAAACAAATCTGCCTCCTCGCTACCCACAACAAAAAAAACCAGCAAGCCCTGAACAATAGAGAAGATTTGATACCACAAGAGTGCTATAAGCACTGCATAGTCATTAGTTCCTCTTGGCTTTCCTTTTGTAAGCATCTTTTTTAGTGAGGAAAACAACTTTTTAAACTCAAAATGTCTTAGCTTTTAAAATTCTGACTAAATATTTTATTTAGTGTAATAACAGAAGCTTTAATAATGGCAAAGTATTTTAGCTTCCTCAAATATTGGAGGATTTGTGTTTCATTGGTTTTTTTTTTAATTTGACAGTATAATAAAAAATCAGTTCTTCCTAGATTTTCATCTCTATAGGTTCAATGGCTAGTGTTGCTAGAAATAAATCTCTTTTCATTTCATAACTTGATATCTTAACTTTCTATATTGGTAACTATATCTTGTGTTCTCAGCCTATCACCCTTGCTCTCTGTTACACAAGTCACAGGACTGAATACTCAATTAATTCAGAAATTATTCCTATCTGACTCATTGCATAACTTAATTAGTTTTCTGCTAGGGTAATTAATCCATTCTTCAATGGCTTTTCTACTGATCAGATTAATTGCTGGGCTAATTTTGAGTCAGTTTGCCTACTGGTCTAATTCCTTCCTATTAAAAATATTTTTTGATTCATTTTCTAACCATATAATATTTGTAATTCATTCCTAAATGATTTCTGTGCTTCCCTGAGTTTTGTGCCACCAAAGAGAGGTTTAAATTCATTGGACTATTAAAAAAAAAAAATAAAATAAAAGAGTAAGGCCATTTTTTTATACTTCTAGTCACACACAAAATTTAGAAATTGAGAGAAGTAGGACAATAAAGAAACCTTGGTGGGGTGAAGAATGTTTTTCTTTGCCAACAACCAAATGAAACTCCTGTGATCACTTGGTGGGCCTCGTACAGGCACCATCTATCACGGTCCAGTGCGTGCTGCCCTGCAGATGTGGGCTGCATGGACTGTATGTACTCAAGGCACAAGCCCCACCCAGGTCTCAGGCTTGAGGGGCAGCACTGCCAGTCTACTTTAGCCTCCGTATGGAGGTAGGATCAAGTTTTCATAGTTAAGTTCTGAGAGATCTAGTTCATTTTTAAATCCAAAAGGGAAAGAAAATTCATAAAATTCCTACAAAGTCTGTCTCTGAATATCAGCAGTGCAGCATTTTGACATTTTTGCTTAATATCTAACCTACATTTTCTGCAGATTAGATTAACAACTCATTGTTTTTTCATCTTTGTCAGTAGAGAAAAAAATGATTATCATCCTCTTTCCATTGGCATTTTACATGGTCTACTGCTTCTCACATCTACACTCAACTGTCTCTTTCCTAAGACTAAAGGAAACCAGCAGCTTTAATCTTTCTTTGCAGGCAGGCAGGTCATACTTTCTAATATTTTCGCACTTATTTCCTGTGGATTCCTTCCAGCTCACTATTATCATTCATAACAATTATTCTGTAAACTTTGTTACTTCAGCCAAGGCCTCAACAATGCTAAATAAACTAGAAAAAGTCTTTTGAGTGTGAAAGCTATACTTTTAGAAAGAAAATGCATCATACTACTATGTTTAGTTTGTAATCCAATAGAATCCCCTGAACATCTTATACTGCTGCCTAGCCAATTATTTCCTTTTTTTTGTCCTTTTTATTGCATCCCTCAACTCTGACTGACATATCAGTGTAGCTATACTTACATTTGCCTTTACTGAATTTTGTATGAGTTCAATCCAGCTCTTCATCTTATTAAGATAATTTTGATCATATTCTTTAGATTCCTTGCACTCTGGCCCTGCAGATTTAACAGACCTCCTGCTTTTTCATCATGCAAATCATTAATGAAAATACTAATGGGACAAAGGCAGACGTCTATGGGATGCCACGTTCAGTTAATTCACAGTTTGATGATGAATAATGAAAAACCTTTCTTTGACTGTAGTTTTCAGATGTACACCCACTACATCTAATTCAAATTTCTTAGTTTTCTGATGAGATTACTGCACAGCAGTCATCAAAGTTCTAAATTTATTAAATCTACATCTTTTCTCTTTGCCTACTGTACAGTTATTTTGGTGCAAGGAGAAAACCCCAGACTTATTCCCAGGATACAGTTTTGACAAGCCTGGGTTATCTGTTTGATATGACTATTTTTTCTTCAACATATTTTCAAATTCGTGACATTTACGTGTTTTGCAGTACCTTCCCACATATTTTCTTGAATTGCTCAGGTTCTTATCCCATTACATGATTCTTAAACGAAAGTTGCTACAATGTTTATTCTCTCAATTCTAAATTCCTAGTGTTTGCTAAAGATTGACATTAGTATTTAAAATATTCTATCTAGTTTCATTAATATTTCAGGTTGAAAGGTGCAAGCCCAGATTTCACTTGCACAGAAACATCACATAGACATAATTTAGATCAGAAGTTGGCCTCCAGAAGTTTTCCTGTCCAAATCCCTGCTCAAGGCAGTTCCAAATTGTTTGTATCTTGTTCATGGCCTTGTCCAGTTGAGTTTCATTTATCTCCAAAGTTGGCCTATTCTAATTCTGGACTACCCTAATAGTGAGAATTGTTTTCTGATGGAGTTTCCCATACTGAAAGATGAATCTGTTGCCTCTCACCTTGTTGTGCATCTCTTAAAGAGTCTACCTCCATCGTTACTTTGTTCTCCCATGAGGTAGTTGCAGGAATGGTCTCTTCTGCCTCTCGTCTTCTCTAGGCTAAACACGTCTAAATCTTTCAGCCTTTCACCGTATGCCACATACTTCTGTCACCCGATCTTCCTCGCTGAACTCGCCTGCAATGTCAAAGTCTTTCTTGTAGTGGGGTGCCCCAAGATGGACACAGGCCTCCAGATGTGGTGCCACAGAGCTGAGAGGAGGAGAGTAATCACTTGCCTTGAGCAGCTGGTTGCCATTGGGTTAATTCAAACCAGGACACAGTTAGATGTGTTTTAGCTGAAGGGCACACTGCTCCATTTCTACTTTGATTATTTTTTCTACACTATTAATGTTTAGCTACCTGGATAAAGAGGATCTTTCAGTAATTTTTTTTACTCTGCAGTCATTCATTACTATTATGCAGCAATGAGTGGCTGATTATGTCTCTTTAATAGTATTTAAAAAGGAGACATTACAGAACCACTCTACCTACCATTAAACATTACAGCCTCACACTCAAAATCCTCTTCTGGTTCAAAACTCCATAAATAATAGATTTTGATGCCCTGAAGACCTTTCATACCTAAAGGTAGAAGAGGCAAACTTCAGGGAAAGAACGTCACTTGGCTGTGAAGATCCAGTTCAAGTGTTCTTCATGCTTCAGTCATAAGCACTATGGAATGGGGAATTCTGAGAAGGATTTGGTGAGTTCCAAACTCTTTATGTATCTTCTTGCTTAAATAATTTGTTTCTGTCCTAAAAACTGAATGTATTATTTTTTGAATTCTAATTTAATAAATACATAATTAATACTTTTATTAATTAATTTTGTAATTAACATTTCAATTGATATTGATACAATCTGAAGTGTCATCTGTAGTGTGTAGCTTATACGAATCTTTATTCCTCATTTTCATCTAATAAGGGGCTACTACGCATCTCTTCCTCTCTGTATCTCCTATTTTCAGCAAATGTGTTTAATTATTTGCTTTTTCACTTTTTTTCCCTGCAAATGTAACTTCCACCTCTTTACTCTTCTCCCAAGATTTGCCAAAATACAGACCATTATTGTTTTCTTCTCATGCACTGGTTTTCAGTTTCACCATGCCCTGATCAGCAGTCCCGTATTTCACACGTGTTCAACAAGACTCTCACCAAACAATTTGGAGTCCTTTCTTAGTATCATGTTCTCCTTAAGGATCTTTCAAACAACTTCCTCCTTATTCTGTAAATTTCTAGGCCTAACTGTTAACAGTTAACCAGATTTTATTGCTCAGGCACTGTCACTGAAAACAAGCTATTAATCTCTGGTGGACTTTTCCATCTTGCTTTTGCTAGACATGAAAATAAACTCTACAGAATTGGTCTGTAAGTGTGGTCATTATAAATAAGAATGATAGAATCTTGATCTGTTAATGACAATAAATCCTTTAGCAGGGAGAAGACCACCATAAAAACACTTTGACATCTGATTTGAAGACAGATTTGAGTGGGGGAAGCCTAAGATTTTGGATATTTATTCCCTGATGTGACAGGTTGTGCCTGACATGTTGAAATCTCTGCTATCATCTCTTACTAATTCACTTGCTTTCAACTGCCTAGAAGCTTCCAATGTACACCTTTTTGGTTTATGTAGCACTAAAACCAAGATATTTTGGAATGTGACTTAATTTCTAGGCATTGTGCAATGCAAGACATAAGTAAAAATTAATGGCTTTCTCCTTTCTGGTGTTTGAAAGATGTTAATTCTTCGTCATATGCTACAAAAAATAAATATAAGTTGAAAATGCATCCAAAAAGGCAATAAAAATATTTTTTGTATATTTTCAGAAAAGATGTCAGACCTCAGGCTCTCTTCTATGGATATTTTTAGATTTCTTAGATTTAATTAACTTCAACAAATCTTAAATTCTGCATTTAGTAAACTGGTGTCTTGTGGAATTTGAAATTTATAATACATAATAGTTTCTATTTTAATATAGAGATAGTCACAGAAGGTCTCAAAATAATGAAATTATTTCTCCTTACAATGCAATTCATTTTCCAGAGTAGGTAATTATAGTGTTTTTCTTCTAGGCCTGTAATAAAAAATTACATGGGCCTCATTTTCCATCCTATTAAATGCCTAAATGAATGGACAGCTCTCTGATTTTATGAAGCAGAATATATTTCATCTGCCTTCTGTGGAAAATGCTTGAGTTCTTTTACTGACTGACAGGTCTCACCCAGTCTTTCTCAGTCTGTATTTTCATTCTGATCCTGTAATGGGTTATGACTGGGCAGATGTCTTGTACAGCCCATGCATTTGATTTGCAGGATCAAAGCTTAATGAGAGATAAGTGGGAATGATTCTTCTGTCTAACATAAATTGCCAGTATTTCTCATGTTCCTCACATACCTTTCTGGGTAAATCATCTGAAATTGTTAGGGAGGAATACAAAGCAGAGAAAGATCAGAAAGATCAGAACAGATAAAATGACACTGTCAAAGCCACTCTATTGGGGTCTGAGAGCACACATTCAAATCACAAATTGCTATGAAATGAAAAGAAAACTCCAGGCAAGAAAACCCCATGCAAAAACCCCCAAACAATAACAATCCCCCTAAACAGCACACATACCCAATCAAAAAGCTAATTTTTCAATGCCCTTTCAATCGTCCTTTTCAATCCCCTTAATTTTTTTCACAATTTTCTATGAAATTACAAGTTCACTGCAGAGACACATAGATAATTAATCTTATTATACATTATTTACAGGTCAATAACTAGAACTTCCATAGTGATTCTAAGTAGCATATTGCATAAACACAAGAAGAAACTGCAAATGGTGTGTATTAAAAATTATATCCAAAACCTTTTTTTTTAAAACTGTAATCAGAGACAGATGTCTGAGCTGGCGTAACTCCATGGGTTTGATTTCTGTGGAGCAGCTGAACACAGGCACAGTTGAATTTCCTCTTTCAAAGTTCTCGAACATTTTCTGTATTTTCATGTTAAAACAGAGAAGGGAAACTACAAGTAATAATCGCTGAGTTTCTCCTGTCAGAAAAAGTAACTTATATATAAATGTTAAAGTTTTCTGGGCTACTTGGATCTAATTACCTGTTGAGACTGAAATGTGAAGCTGGCAAAGGTTATAAAGTAATGGTAATTACTTTGCAAGGCAGTTCTTTTTATGAGGTATCATTCAGCTTGCTTAAGATCATAAGAGAGACAGAGAAAGAGAGAGAGCCAAGAGAGAGCAGAAAGATTTGGATAGATTAGAGAAGTAGAAACATAGAGAGAAACTAAAGAAAGGCTCAAGCAACCTTATGGAAGCTGAATTGCCATATATGATAGCATGAGCCTAAATTAGAAATTATAATAGTCATTATCATTACATAGGAATTCAGAATCTTTAGCCAGCCTGCATACTGATGATGACATTCTCTTCCCCTAATGTTTGCCATCTCGTCTAAGGCTAGCTATAGATGTTCCCCAACCCTATAAGCCAGTGAAGAGACACAATAATATCCAGAGGCTGATTCCCTCTTCCTGTCTTCAAAGTGAACCTTAACATAAGATGAAGGTGATGATCTTAGAATAGTTGCTTACATTTTAGGCAGATGAAATATAGAAAAGAAAAAAGAAGAAAAGAGAAGAAAGGAGGAGAAGAAAGAGATGAGAAGAGAAGGGATGAGAAGAGGAAAGGAAAGGGAAAGGAAAGGAAAGGAAAAGAAAAGGAAGGAAAGGAAAGGAAAGGGGAAAGGGGAAAAAGGAAAAAAAAAAAAGAAAAGAGAAGGAAAGGAAAGAAAAGGAAAGGGAAGGAAAGGAAAAGAAAGGGGAAAGGGGAAAGAGGAAAAAGGAAAAAAAAAAAAGAAAAGAGAAGGAAAGGAAAGAAAAGGAAAGGGAAGGAAAGGAAAAGAAAGGGGAAAGGGGAAAGAGGAAAAAGGAAAAAAAAAAAAGAAAAGAGAAGGAAAGGAAAGAAAAGGAAAGGGAAGGAAAGGAAAAGAAAGGGGAAAGGGGAAAGAGGAAAAAGGAAAAAAAAAAAAGAAAAGAATAGTTCCATTGGCAGGGACCTGCAGTGGTCATCAGCTGCCTGACCACTTCATGGCTGACCAAAATCTATAAAAAAAGAATGTTGTTAAGCGCATTGTCCAAATGCTTCTTAAACACTGACAAGTTTGGGGATTTAACCACCTCTATAGGAAATCTGTTTGAGTGTTTGACCATTCTCTTGGTAAAGAAATGTTTCCTAATGTCCAGTCTGAACCTCCCTTGAGGTTCAGAATGGTTCATCTGTGAACCATTCCCAAGCATCCTGGAGCATATATCCACTGCACTGGATACCTGGGAGAATTGCTTAGCACTTCCCTCTTCATGATCCTTAGTCTCCTTTGCTGCAAACTAGATGAGCTCAAAGTCCTCATCTGCTCCTCACAAGACGTTTCTTCCAGCCCACTCGCTGGCTTTGTTGTCCTCTGGATGCCTTCAAGGACCTTCACATCCACCTTAAATTGTGGGGCCCAGAACTGCACACACTGATCAAGGTGAGGCTGCACCAACTCTGAACAGAGCAGTATAATCCCCTCTTTAGCCCCGCTGGTCAGGCTGTGTTTGATGCACCCCAGGATGCAGTTTGCCCTCTGGGCTGCCAGGGCACACTGCTGACCCCCACTGATATGCTGCCCCATATCCAGCACCCCAGATTCCTTTCTGCAGGGCAGCTCTCCAGCTACTCCTCTATGAATTTATACTCATGCTTGATACTATTCCATCCTAGGTGCAGAATCCACTGTTTGTTCTTGCCACTGATGATGGCTAAATGCTCCTATCTAGATACCTCTGCAAGCCATCTTGTCCCAAGAAGATTCTCACTCCACCATAATATGCAAAGAGACAGATAGTCTCACCCTTACAGGTTTGGAATCAAAATGAACAAGATAAATAACAAATGAATGCAGATGGAATGTTGTCCTCCCTGCATGCACATTGTCAACTGATTGATAATGAGAATTCTGTCTGTTGTGGTCAGTGCTATGAGTCTTGTATAACCACTTAGTAGACCCACTGATATTGGTTTTGTGAGATATATTCAATTTACGTCTAATCTACCTCAAAACACAGCCAGGCATATATTGAAAAACATTTTATTCCTGTACGAGCATTATTAAAAAATGTATACATTTACTATATGAAAGACAATACTGCAAGCTAAACAAAGTGGCTAAGTGGATGTCTTTGGAAGAATTGTTTTGCCATTTCATGTCCATAATATTCAGAATTGTTTTTCTGAAGGGTAAAAATATCCAGATTTTTAATAATCTCTAAAAAGAGAGTTAGTGAAATAGGTGGCTATAGTCAATGTCTTTATCCACATGCAAGAATGTGGTAATTATAGCACTTCAGAGAAGAAAGGATATTGTTAAGATGTGTATAATGCAGATTGGGTAGGAGATCTTTATGGGTTACATTCTACTGGTTCCCCACTTAACAAGTACTTTCAAGGGCTAAGGGAGAAATAGGTAAGTAACTGTAAGGCCTTGTGTTATCAATACTCTCCTGCTGGCTAGTTTAAAGCTGTCCTTGTTCGTGTCTGTGTGTCTCTACTGTGCCTGCAGGGAGGAATACCCTAAACAGGCATGCGACTGATGCCATGTTACAATTTTCTCCTCTGGCCAGGAGATGGGTATTATAAATGAGCATCTTTTGATTAAAGAATTGTATGCAATTGCACATGCTATTAAGTGAAATGAAATTAACAAGCCTAAAGGCTAAACCCATTATGCCTTAGTACAGACTGCTAAGTACTAGTACACTAGACTTGAGTGCGTATAATGAGTAGGTATATGAGCATTTTTCCCAGTATGGTGTCTAGAAAAGTCTACTTACAAAGTGACCAGGGAGTGATTTCCGTGACAGAGAGACAAATAGCAGCTGAATGATACAGCATGTTCTAATAAATATGCATCTGTTCAGTCTGTGCTATGTGAAGTTAACTCCCTAAAGGCAGGACACGAGCCTAGTATTTCTGATCATTTTATGTAGTTTCAGAGCAAGATCATTCAAGTATTACCTTACAGAATAACTGAAAACCATCACTGCTATTTTTTCAGTGGATCCTTACATTAAGGGTTTCTTAAGATGAAGAGGTTCATATAATTAGAAATATACCAAAGGTACATATTTTTTTCATTTGTCTTAAAGCACAGACTCACAGCCTACAGGCTGTTAGTAGATAGACTATTTTTAAAAGTCAGTTTATCATCCAAAGGCCACTTATGACATGGCAGTGAGCTATGTTTTGGATTTGTGCTCAAAACAGCATAACTGAAGTATAGATGTATTTTTGTTATTGCTGAGCAGCTCCTGCACAGCACCAAGGCCTTTTCTGCGTCTAGTACTGCCATGCTGGCAAGGAGGTTTGGGGTGCATGGGAAATTGGGGGGAAACACAACTGGGACAGCTGACCCTAAATGACCCAAGGAGTGTTTCTTACCATATGAAGTCATGGTCAGCACATAAAACTGGGGGAAGAAGGGGGTAATATTTGGAGTGATGTTGTGATGTTGTTTGTCTTCCAAAGTAAGCATCATATGTGATGGAGCCCTGTTTTTTTGAGATGGCTGAACACCTGCCTGCTCGTGGGAACGAATTCCTTGTTTTGTTTTGCTTGTTTGAGTGTCTTTTGCTATACCTATTAACCTGTCTTTATCTCAACATACAAGTTCCTTCACTTTTTTCCTTACGATTCTCTCCCATCCCACTGGTGTGGGAATGAGTGGCTGTACTGTACTTGGTTACTGACTGGGCTTAAACCACGACCCACCCAGATCAGCCCTGCAGCCTCCTTTGGCTTAAACCCTGCCACTGATGCCCACTACAACAGTGTTCATTCACTTTATATTTGTAGCCCTTTAACCTGGCTGCCAGAAGTATCTTACACTTTTCCTGCAAATATAAAACCTGAAGAGTATTTTACTGCCAAGCTCCTATTTAGTTTAATGAGATTAATGCCTGGGATGTGGTCCCTTTCCCAATAGCTATTCCAAGTCATTAATAGATCCTCTGAATCCATTAGATCCACACTGGAAGAGCTTCTCCTTGCCAATGAAGAGAAAGATTCTATTATGTCTCATATATATATATATATTTTTTTTTCCTACTGTCCATTAAGCAATGAAGTAGCATTCAAAGCAATGGCAGGCAGGGTTTGAGGTAGTGGGGGAAAATATTTTTCTGTTGTTCAAATGCCTGTTCTAACTGCAGGTATTTCATCTTAAGATATCACATGCATCTTATACATTGAAAGAGAAAAAAGTATTTGTGAAGAAGAGCTCAGAGAATGATGTATTTATGTGCACTAATAGGACGAAGAGAGGAAGAAGTAAAACGCTTTCTCACTGGAAGTTGCAGTGGGTTAGCCCAGCTGGAAGTAAAGCACCCATCCACCAACAGGAGGTGGGAGAGAATAGGAACAATGAGGCTGGGAAAACTCATGGGACAAGATAAAAGACATGAAATAATCTCCCAAGTAATATACTCTGTTGTGACACTGCACTTGAAATACTGCATAGAGTTCTGGTGTCCTCAACATAAGAAGGACATGGAACTCTTGGAGCAAGTCCAGAGGAGGGCCACGAAGCTGATTAGAGCACTGGAGTGCCTCCCCTATTTAGACAGGCTGAGAAAGTTGGGTCTGTTCAGCCTGGAGAAGGAAAGGTTGTGTGGGGATTTCACGGCACCTTCCAGGATCTGAAGGGGGCCCTTACGGGGTTGCTGGAGAGGGACTCTTTGTTTGGAACTGTAGTGACAGGACAAGGAGTAACGGGTACAAATTGAAAGAGGGTCCATTTAGGTTAGCTATTAGGAAGAAATTTTTCACTTTGAGGGTGGTTAGACACTGAATCAAGTTCCTCAGGGAGGCTGTGAATGCCCCAATCCTGTCACTGTTCAAAGCCAGATTGGATAAGGCCTTGAGCAACTTGGTCTAGTGGGAGGTGTCAATGTTTATGGAAAGGAGTGTTGGGGCTAGATGATCTTTAAAGGTCCATTTTAACCCCGTAACATTCTATGATGCTAGACTGTCATGACTAAACCAGATTTGACTTGGGAAATTTAACTTGATTCAGCCAGTTAGCATAAATATTTACTTACTAGTTTGATCACTGGGAAATAAACAGACTGAATAAAGAGAAAAACTTTTAAAACTCTTAAGGAAAAACACCTTTCCTCCCCGTATCCTGACCTCAACCTCACTTCAGACTTCTCTCTTCTCGCCTTCCCAATAGCTATCCAGTTCATTACATCACTCTGAACACCTCTCCTACCCCTTCAGAGAGGCAGCGCTGGTGCAGAAGGTCAGGGTCAGCAGTTTCTCTCTGCTGCTCCTTCCTTCTCACTCTTACGGTCTGGCACGGGTCCTCCACGGGCCATAGTCCCTGCTGGGAAGTATTTGCTAGAGTGTCAGTATTTCCTGGAATAAAACCACAAAACTTTCCAAACAGTATTAAGAGTGGTAATATAAAAAGCAGCTCTTTAATGAAAGCTTTCAGATGCACAAATATGGCTCTGCACATGCATGGTAAAGGATTTCTACATTTTTTATCAGGTTAATTAATTAGTATATCTAGCAGGTACATCCAATAGATCAGTTGCTCCAGTAACCCACCCTTGAGTCAGCCACTTGGAATAGGTCTGGGGGCATCTTTGCCCCATTTCTTGTTATATCTGTTAAGTTCTGGTGGAAAACAAGATGTTCTTGTCAGAATTTTTCTCCTTAAGAATAAGACCAAACAGAATATTAAAAATGTGTTAGTAAAGGTTAGCTTATTGTGAGAAAGGGCAGGAAAAGTACTAGAAATGATACAACTATATATTAAAAATATACAAGGCTACAAATATATGAAAAATATATAAAAAGCAAAAAATCTTTAGGCATTATCTGCTTATACCCAAGCTGCAAGGGGTGCTTATACTTCAGAGTGTGCCCTCTCCACCATGGAGCACCTTTCTCCTCTGACCTTGATGTTCCCTCTGTTGCATCTCATTCCTATTGTTCTTTCCTCCTCCCGCCATGTGGTTTTCTACCATTTCTTAAATCTGTTTCCCCAGATGCACCATGGCTTTGCTGATAGGCACAGCTGTGTCCTGCGACGGGTCCATTGCAAAGCCAGCTGGAACTTGGTGTGTCTGGCACGGGGCAGCCCCGGCATCGTCTCCGAGACGCCACTCCTGACGTCCCTCCATTAGTAAAAAAAATGTGCAAGTTAAAAGGACATGGTCTTATGATTTGCCAATCAAGTGGTTTGACCAGTACTTTTATACAAAAAGATGCTCTGTAAATTGAAGTAAATATCGGTGCCTAATGTGGCAACAAATGTGTCATGAGTAAAGTAAGGAAATAAAGTTTTATGAGGACTGCTATACCATCAACAAATATTTCTAGATGGAAGGCAGATGATTCACATAAATAAGATGGAGAAATAAAATTTGATTTTGTAGAGAATACTGTAAAGTTCTTCTATCACGTCATAAATCTGTGACTTTATGCATTTTTTAAGCAAAATTTGAGCGTTGTTTACGTGTAATATACCAACATAATTACAGAAAATGCACAATTGGTATTTATGAAAACTTTATAGCGTACTATATTTTTTTCATGGTTAGTCATGCCTACTCTATTTAAAATTTTGTCTCTCAAATCCCTTTTTTTGTGGCATCATTACCAGCGCAAATCTGGGGACATGAAATTTGTCCCTTTTGACTCCCAATCACTCAACCAGGGTCAGAATTCTACCTTATATTTCTATTTCGAAGAGGGTTAACCCTCACTACCCTCAATAAGGGCAGAAAGTTTAGGCTTTAAAAAAACTGAGCTGAAATGTTACCTCTAGAAAAATTCCAATTACAGTGAATATATGATGGTCTTAACTTTATTAGAACTTTTTTTTCCCCTCAGTTTGAGGGAATTGCATGAAGTGTGTGAGAAAGAATACTTCTAAATAAAATATTGGCACATCTTTATTTCCCACTCATGAGTTTTGATTCTTCCTCACAATATCCATTTCCCCAGATCATTACCCTCATCTATTGTTACCTGCTCAAAGGACTCTATCTTACCAGGCACAATAAGAAATCGATAAATTAAAGTTTGAAGGGTCAGTTTTCTTCCTGGATAAAAGCCTGGTGAACAACGGGTGGTGCTACAAAGTGTGTGTAAGCTGGTGTTCTGTGTATGTGCGTGGGTTGTTGAAGGCAAATGAAGCATTATGCTGAAATTCAATAGCACAGAGGTAAGTCACTGACCTACCTTCACAGACAGTGAGTACTGGAGAAAATGGATATTTTTAAATGAATTATTTGATTAGTGAAGCAGTAACCTGTAGATAAATGGGGTACAAGAAAGCTGTATGGGACTTCTCAATTTACAAGTATTGTTCATTACAAAGCCATCTTGCTCCTCAATAATAAAAACATAATTGTAAAAGCAAATTTTTTTAAAAACATTCATAATAATTATTCTTTATTTTATTTTCTTTTTGGTACAAGAGTATGGTTTTTATGAATTATGAAGCCAGGTGTATAGTTTTATAGGATTCAATGTGTAGAACTATAAGGAAACCTTCAAAAACATACAATCTGAGTCACACTGTAGTCTCCCTTCCAATCATAATTTCTGTTCACAGCAGTGTAAATGTTAACATGCAATTCAGGCACACAAGCAGTACACAGATTTTACTCACTCAACACTTTTGGTAACTGCTACTGATCCCAAACTCTATGACATCAGTGGAATTACCCTTACTTCAAGGGACATTTGGTCAGCTCCTGAGCTGCTGCATTCCAAGCAAGAAAGCTTTTTGATTCTGATGGCACCCCACTAGCTAGGGCATATTCCTGTACATCTAAAGAGGAGGTTACGCTGCAGTATCCTGGACTGAAATATGATCAGACCAGAAAAGGCTGTGATCTAGCTGGAACATGTAAGGCAAAAAATGTCTCTGCCCCAACATGTTACCTGCCTCTTCCCTTACAGCAGCCAGGATGTGTAGTGGTAAAGCATCCCAGTGACAGATTTCAGTCCAGATACAAATGTATTTTGTCCTTTCCACACCTTTTTTTTGGTCCTTGAGACAGTACTTCTGCTCAAATGTCTGAAGCTTGCCACATTTTATTTGGGATACCACACAGACTCCATAATTTCTGTATGCCATGACAAATACTGTGTGGTTTGGGCACCCAAGGACTTTACGTATTATCTCTTTATCCTCCTGAACTACCTTGTTCTAGACAATGTTCAAGACAAGATAGTGCATCAGTCTGGGCTCCTGGGGAATCAAATTACTGGTGTCTTAAGATTCTGCATGGAATAGTAAATCTTTGTGTCCTACTCAGAAAACTGAAACTCATCCCCACTAAACCATGTAGATGTCCCACTCACATTGGTGTTGGAAGAATTTAAGCACTAATGCATCTTTGTTAACCAAGCATAAATTGGAACGAACTTTTCATATCTCATTGAAATCAGAAGACAGCACCATAATAATTTAATTCTAATAAATGTTTCAAGACAATTTCATCTTCCCTGTGACATCACAGTGGTAAGGAGATGAAGCTAATCTTCTATAGACATTCCACCCTGAAATGCCAGCACACTTAAACCTGGGTTCTTTATGGTGAGGTGTGAGTAATTACAGCAAGATATTATGTATGTACTGTACAGAATATTTCAGTAAATAACACATAAAGAATAAACTGTAAAACCAGAAAATATTACAGGCAATGAAACCAGCTATGAAAGCTGATTCAAGTAAAAAAGTTTCATTATCCTCTAGGATCTTTCTATTAGGTCTTTCCTCCCACAGGTCTCAACCATGTCCAATTTAGAGTCTGCTGAGGGTGATTTTAGGCTCTTTGCTACATTTCAAAAATCACCTTCAGATGTGTTCTCTACAGGGGGCTTCATAGAGATCTGAATAAAGTTCTTATCTGTACAAGCAAATGCTTGAAAAAAAATAGCCTAACAATTTAAAAATGTAATGGAAACAAAATGATATAGGCAAAGCAGCGATCCGATTATCCCCTAGGGTTAATTGATGTTTAGAACTGGTAAAAGGAAAAAAAACCCAAATTCTAGTGTCTTTGAAGTAGGACACTTCTGTCTGTGATATGGTAAAATTATTAACTTACTAGAGTCTTTATTGACATTGATACTAATTTTCTAGTTGTACTGATGCTGCTTTAGTAATAGGGTTGGAGTACTGTGTTGGTAGAAAAGTGCCATCTATAGCTAAGCGACTCAGAACAGTTTAATTGGGGAATTATTTTTTTCTCACCCTTAAAATAGCTAAATAAAAAAGCTGAAAACTTCTGATAAAAGGAAAAAAACCCCAACCCATACTTTCAACAAATTACCTCGTGTTTAAAAGATAGATTGATAGATAGATAGATAGATAGCTAGATAAAATTTATTTGACATTTTAATGTAAAATATATAAGTAAGAAGCTTTTCTGTTAACTCTTCTTGGCTTACTTCCTCAGTGTTCTGTATTATATCCAATAAAAAAAGGGGAGGATGGGATTTTGCAGAGCCTTTGACTTACGTGTCTTCAGAAGAGGGAAATTACAACCTCATTCCTCTTTGTCCCCTCTTAATGCCTTAAAGTGTTATTGCCCTGAACTCAGGGAGAACCATTCTGCTGGCTGTCCTGCAAGCTACCAAAAAGGCAGCCTGCACTGGCTTCCCAGTTCTCATTCAAAGTCTGAAGAAGTAAGGATATAGTAGAAAGAGCAAGAAAAAGGCGAGACTTGGACAGCGAGGTCCCTACAGAAGAACCATATAGAATTTCACTTGGAAAATTATTTGAATTTTTGTCCAGTGTGGTTAGCAAAACCCCCAGCTATGTTATATTAATTCTGAAGTTATACCCTCTGTGTATCTGGAACTGTTCTCTGGCATTGAGGCCAAGTGGTGTGGAGCAGCTCCGTATGTGATTTTTAATTTTCTAATACAAATTTCTACAATGTGCCCAATGAGAACTCTTCCTGGTTCATGATGACTACTACACCTTGCCTGAGAGCTTTCTTTGCAAGATTGATAGTTAAGTTGGGTCAAAGTGTGTCAAGGATCATTCCAGCAGTTTAAGAGTACAGAGCGAACTCCACTGTCTGGAAACATTCCTTGACATCGTTTAATGTAGGACAATACACACATCCTGTTGGGCCTCGTTAAAATATTTTCTTTCTCCTGTTTAATAAATATTCTTAGGTGAAGTATTAACTTTTCATTTTTCTGTTAAATAACAAAGTGCCATTGAATAAATAGGATTCTTGCAACATTGATTTTAATGGATTTAATGGACATTTTGGATAATAAGAATAGTACGTGGAAAAATATTGTATAATGTTTTTTAGAAACAAGATAATTGAATATTTGTTACTGTGTTTTATGTAATAAAAATATAATGTTCTGATTAATTCTTAAAATTTTAAAGCTAATGATACATCAGTATTTTACAAAATAGTGATGTCACATTGCTGTCATGTGTAAATATCCGTGCTGCAGCTCCTAAAAAGGATGTTTTTGCAGATATAATTGAGGTGAAAATAATCTCTTTCTGTAGGAAATTAAGCAAAAGCTTAAGGAAGACAGATTAGTTCAACTGAGGAAGTTGAAAAAGTGTCCTCTTACTCCAATGCTACAACTGGACAATTTGAACAGAAAGCCAACTAGACATGGAATGAAACACAAGAACAGACACCAGTAGTATCTTCAGTTGAAGTTTCTTTTGTATGAAGACAGGAAGCCACTGAATAAAAAGTAGGGTGGTGTAGGAATTCAGAGTTCTTCTGGAAGTTAGGCTGGGGCTGATAGCGCAGCTCTCTCCACAGTATGGCTTCACAAGGGCATCTCACTGCAATTAGCCTGTAACTAGGAATGATGGTGCAAGACAAAAAATGAGAAATAACCATATTCTTTGCAGTCGTTTTTGATGTTTTCTCAGTGTAAGAACTGAAATTTCAGGTCACTGTCAAAGGAATTGAATATATTTACAAGGATTTTAAACCTGATCCTTGTCTGTTATATTATTGTTCTATTTATTTATGTGCTAACTTCAACACTGATCATTTAGACCAAGGCCATGCAGTTGAGTAGGAAAGGAAAAGTTTAAAAGTTTATTATTTTAGAAGGAAATATTCTCTATTCATGCTGCTATAGCTCTACTCAGTGCCTTCTTGTTCAGTGCATAAAAAAATCAAACACCCTAGCCACCTTTTCTATTTTTTAATTATAAATTAATACTTCTCACAGTTCTGCTCTCTGCATACCTGCACTGTTCAGTACCTGTAAAATTGTCTGCACTGCTTGGTTCTGGTTTTCAGCACTAGCTGAAAAATGAACCTGATTTGGTCAACCTGCAGCAGAGAAAAATAAAACCTGAGTTTAATCATGTCACCCCAAAGACAGGTGACATAATGATGGTTATTAGCTTGCCATGCTGGTTTTAATGTAACTGTAGATCAGCAATTAGGTAGCAAAAGCACTCCTGAGAGAGTTGAGTTTCCTTGGTAATCAACTTCTCTTCATGCTGAGGTTGCTACTCTCAGGTGCTGTTAAAGGAGCAGCTCAGATTAGATTTCTCTCAAAAACTGTTAGATAAAAATCACAGAATTTACACATATGGATTACTTTCATTCTGTTAAGTTTACGCATACAGCAGCAAGTACATTTGTCATATATATGGCACTTAATTTTCTGAATTTATTTTCTGCCCTCTCATCCAGAATTTTCAGTTACGTTTTTAGATCAGTGCATGATTGTTTGAGGCAAAATGCTTGTTCCACAGCTCAAAATTGTTGCAATGTTTATGGACATGATAAAAAAGAGGAATAAGGTTGCTTCCCAATAGAACTCCGTCTTGTTAGCACCTGATATAATACAGCATGCTCTATAAGCTACTGTAATTTTTGCCAATGCGGAACCTGCTCTTCTAGCATCTTAAGGACAGTGAAAGCAGAGTAATTAACACAGCTGCTCTGCATAGGGGCTCTAGAAGTACAGAGCTCTCTGAATTTACATACTTGCCACTTAAGACAATTTTTTTTACTACTCAAGCCTTAAAGCATACTCAGTGAAAACCATAATTTAGCAGAGGATATACTTTCCCTTAATATTCACCATCAAGAAATTCTTTCAGCTTGCACTAAAGAAAGTAGTTCTTTGTGTGAGTTAGAAAAGATTGTACTCCAAGCCACCTACTTCAATTATAATCCAAGCGTTTGTAAGTGAAATTAGTCATCCGTGGCATTATACTATTCCGGCACATAGATTGCTCAGGGATGTCTCAATGCCTAGGAATAGTTGCTAAATTAATAAATTAATCATGTCTTCAGTTAGCTACTACATTATATCATTACGGATTTGTGAAGTCTGTATTCCTTTTTCCCTAAATTTAAACACTTTAATTTTTTCCCACAGGCAAAAATATGAAAACAAATACCAAATCACAGAATCATAATTATCCTATAAATTAAGTAAATGAAGGTTAATTGGAACTAGTTTTCACAAAATATAATGCAGTATCTTCTTAGAAGATGTATTATGAGATTCAGAGTGTCTGCTGTGTTAGTTAAAATGGGACTTGGAGAAACTGGCTCTGTTAGAGCAGAAAGTGATGAGAAAATCTACCTCATATTCACTAAATATTCTCCTTCCAGAGTGAAATTTCACTTGATATCTGCACGCATAAAGGAAGTATTTCAGAGTGAAAATCTGGGTGCCAGCTTCCCAACTAAGGTATGGTAAGATTGCCAGATCAGGCAGAAGGATGTTTAAGATGTGCCTAGTGTCCTCAAGTTTCTGCTACTGCTTATCTTTTTTATTTTTTAGATAAACCACTGTTTTATCTAAATTATATTTATATAAAGTATATAGAATCCCACTAAGTCTTGCTTAATCTCTCTTCTGAAGTCTCGAGTGATTCAAACCTGGAATGTCCTACTCAAAAGACCATGAAATACTGAAGAAGGAGGACAGACTGGGAGAGAGTAGAGGAATTATTAGCTTGTGCCAGAGGAAAAGTAGGCAAGCAAGAACTTGATTTTGCTATCCAGTGATCAGAATATTCATCTTAAAAGAGGAACCAGGTTCTAGAGTCTGTGGGTGATTCAGCTGGGGTTTTGTTTGGTTTGTTTTGTTTGATTTTAATTTCTCTGGTCCATTTTTTTCTGAATTAAAATGCAGGCAGTCCTATCACCCTCCTTGCTCATGGAGTGAAATGAGAAGCAGAATTTACCTTGATGCTGTGTAAGCAATGTTCAGCAATAATGAAAACATTGGTCCATTGTCATCACTGTTTTCAGCATGGCATGTGATGACAAGAGTTCTTTCTAGGATTGCTTACATTTATAATGTAATTTCTAATGATTTCTAATTATTTATTTGGTATTGTTTCTATTTTTCCATTTTTTAAGATGATCTAAGTTTTAGTGTCTCAATTAGGCTCATCTATATCGGTTGTGGTATCTATGGTCCTTTTTAATGGTCAAACTTAATCAGGATAAGGCCATTTGTATTGGTTTGGCACGGCCAGAGCCGGAGCCCAGATTCCTCTGCAGGCGGTGGTGAAGACCATGAAGAAGCAGCTGTGCCCCTGCAGCCCATGGGAATCCACGGGGAATGCTGAGATCCACCCACAGCCCGTGCGGGAGGTGCCCAGGCCGGAGCGGGTGGGTGCCTGGAGGAGGCTGTGAGCCAGTGGCAGACCTGGAGGAGAGAGGGGGCCCTGCTTCCAGGCTGGAGCAGCCTGTCCTTGGAGGACTGCACCCCGTGAAAAGAGAGACCCACATGGCAGCAGTTTTGGGAGGACTGTGTGCCCGTGGGGGGAGTTCACATTGCAGCAGGTGCGGTTTGGCTGCTGCTCAGGGGAGTGGCCCCACACCGGAGAAGTTCACGGAGAACTGTCTCCCGTGGGAGGGACCCCACGGTCTCACAGAGGATGGACTCCTCTCCCAGAGCAGCAGAAGAAAATCTCGGTGATGAACTGACCAAAACCCCGATGCCTTGTCTCCCTGCACTGTTGGGAAGGAGGGAGGGGATGGGGGTAAAAAGGTGTTTTAAGAGCTTATTTTACTTCTCATTATCCTCTGATTCTGTTAGTAATAAATTCACTTTGAAACTTCAGTTGAGCCTATTTTGCCCTTGAAGTGTTTTCTCCCTGTCCTTATCTCATTGAACCCTTCATTGTTTTTTTCCCTTTTCCCTCCTCTGCCCAGCTGTGGCAGGGGAGGTTGAGCAAGTGACTCTTGTGGGTGCCTGGCGTTGGGCCAGTGTGAAACCATGCTACCATTCTAAGCCAATTTATTTTGGTAAATTATTTAGTTTTTTTATTCACGATTTATCAGGGAATAAAACCATGTGGACTTTTTTTTTTTAAGGTTTTTGTTGCTTGCTTGCTTTCTTGCTTTAGAGAGTCTTCTTCCCTTCCACACAACCCAACACCACTGACACTGGGATCTGGAGCATGTATCTTAAAACAGATCTCTAATAGTGTCTCGGTTTGGACAGG
>VWPU01020013.1:0-37250 GCA_013398955.1 Callaeas wilsoni
GGCGGAGGCGGCTGCCCCATGGCGGAGGTAAGGGAAGGGGGGCGCGGGCGGTGCCCGCAGCCGCCGGGGCCGAGCGAGGAGGGCGCGCACCGGGGCGGGCTATCCGGGGTGTCCGTGGGGGGGCGAGCGGTGTGGACGCGCAGGAGGACGCTTTTCTGAGCCAGGCACCGTCCCACAAAGAAAAAAAAAGACTAGGAAAAAAAAGAAAAGAAAAAAGCAGCGAGGAGGGACACGCACCTCCGGCAGTGTGCGGGCTGCCCGTGTCTCGGGCGGCGGGGAGCCAAAGCACCGAGCGGCGGGGCCGGGCTGACGGAGCGAGCCGCGGAGTCTCCCTGCACCGGAGCGGCGTCAGCCCCGCAGAGCTGCCCTGGCACGGGCACACGCTGGGCCCCAGGCCGCTGTCACCTGCCAGGCAGGGTTGTAAGGCGAGGACGGACAGTTCTGCTTGGCGTTTCCTCCGGCATCGCCTCTGTTTTCTTCCTGTGAGCACACAGGCTTCGCAAGAACATCACGCAGCTGCACAAATGCAGCTTCTCCGTGGGGTTTCACATAGTGCACCCTTCACCTGGGCGCAGGGCACGTGTGTGCCCTAGTGCGGTAACTTGCCAGGAACATTTCTGACATGTAGAAGGTCGTACTGTGCCAGGGCTAACCCCCGGGCTCCTTTTACTGCCCTCCGTTGTCAGCGGGGCAGTTGGAAATCTCGCCGTGAGGCAGTCGGTACCCAGCAGCGATGCCCAGTTTCCCTCTTTATTCGCGCCTCACGCGGTCTGCGCTGCGCTTCTGTCTCCCTGCGCCCACTCAGGGCCCGTCCTGCACAGAGCTGGAGAGTCGGGCACAGCTGTAGCTCCAAGATCGGGCAGCTGTGGGGACGGCTTTTGTCGGTTGAATTGCTGTTAGGAATAGAGTTTCATTGTTTCCTGCGTAGTTTATGATCTGGAACTTTTGCGGTGCACTTCGTGGATACAAAAGGTACAGGAATGCCAAGATGGTGGGCTCGTGACTGAAGTTCAGTACATTTTGAAATATCAAGTTGAACTACCAACATTTTTCAAGTTGGTTTTGAACAATTGTGAATAGCTGATTCTTATGAAATAATTATGAATTAATGGACCAGCATCAACTGGTAATTGTTAAGTTTGTCATGCAGGGTAGATTTTATTTTTCTTTTTAAATTATCTTTTAATTTTCTTTTCTTTTTCCCTATTTCCCCATGTGTTAACTTGGTTATTTTTGTAAAGTAGTTACAAAACTAGTTTCAACACCCTGACTGTAAGGGATGACTCTTTTATGTGGAGAGAAGATGATTCATTTCTTTGCTAAATGTAGGTCTGGACCTCTCTCTTAAGCACAATGCATTTAAGTGAAATAATGATTGGAGCAATATAAGGCATTGTTCAGTTCTTGAAATAAAATGTAAAGGGACATCTATGTGGAAACTTCCGTGTCTCTTCCAGCAAACTTCTTTTGAAGCGCACGGCAGGTCCAAAACATAAAACACAGATCAAAAAGTAGATTTTTGTTTTAAAGGTGACCTTTGGTGGGTTTGATTGAGTCTACTTATGCTGTCAGAACGTTATGGTAATAGTATAATGGATTCCAGAGTGGTTCAGCTGATTTATAACCTTCAACTTGCCTCCACACTAGGATCAGGATGAGAAGTCTAGGTAAACAGATGGAAATATTCTTTTTTTTCTGCTTGGTATTCTGTGGCATCATGAAAAGTTTGCAGCTGGATTTATCCATGCCTGGATTAATTTTATTCATTGGACTCCAGTCCCTGCTGAGAACATTGCTGGCAACACAATGCAAGCTGTTGGTCCTCATCCTTTGAGACCTGGTACTTAAAACTACTCTTGAAGACAACTGCAGATTAAAAAGAAAATTAATTCAGTGGCCAAAGCACGCTGTTGGAGCATGCTAAACTGCAGAGGTTTGAATATTTTTCTGTCCTGTGGTAAGATGAGGTGCAGTGTTAGAACAGCCCGAGCACTTTGGTTTTTACAAGGAGTAAAGTGAACAGGTGGGTTCCTACACTCAGCTTGCTGCCCAGCAGTCTGGGATCAGCCATAACTTTTGTATTCACTATATTCCCAGCAAACTATTTCATTCAGTTGGTTTCTGTAATCAAACATAGGCCTGCTGATGAAATGTAAACCCCACAATATTTTATTGCCTTAGTAATAAAAATAACAAAATATATTTCCTCTGAAATACACCCTTTAATGGAGAAAACAATCATACTATCTCAGTGTCTTGCTACTCATTTTCTTAGATGGATATGTATTAACAGGACCAGGGATAAAAGTGTTTGTACCACTGCAGAGGCTACATTTAAAAAATGTTTTTTGTTCCAAGTTCTGCACTTTCCATACTGCCCTGTCCTGCATCCATCCCCTACAGCAGGTCAAAGCAGGTGGTTGGTAGATGTGCCCTATGGCTTAGGGTATTGGTTTAATGCCTCTGCACTGTTCTGATCTAGGTCAGCTACAGCATCAAAGCTCGTAGATTTCGTTCTCATGGATCTTTAAGATTGAGGTTAAGGTAGCAGGATTCCTCCCTGAGAACCACGAGTTTAGAGGAAAAGAAATGAAAAAGCAATAAACATTTGCTTTGGGTAACTGGAAAAACATGCATCGGTTCATGGAAGGAGACTGATTAATTTCTGCAGCAATGAAAGGGGGTGATGCAGGCCCTACCTCTTTGCAGAACACCTGAGACCAAGAGTTCAGGCTCCAGTGTGCATGTTTGCTAAGGAAACAGATAAAAAGCCTATGGGTGAACCAGGTCTTTCTTTGGGGTGACTATTTCTCATGCTTTTTCTTCCCAGATCTGACAGTGTTTGTGCTGCACGTCGTCTTTCTCTTCACAGTTTGCTGAAAAAAGAGATTGCAGTCCTGGTTGGTTTTGTTTGGTTTTCTTTTAAGAAAGGATTTATAATGGGAGAAACACTTTCTCCTTAATATTCAGCACCTGTTTGAATGCTGACATCTCCTATTGAAAATAGGGTGCTAACTTTTTTTGTCCTACTCACACAAGTAAGTCACACTGAGCAGGCCATGTGTGAGTAGGCCACATTGAGTTACTCACACAGGTAAAGTTGGGCATATCTGCTTATTTTTCCCCAGTGTTCTTGTAAATTATTGCTGGATTGCTCAAGGAAATAGCTTATTTTAAGGAAAACGAGAACTGAAATTTAGAGGCACCGTGTGGCTGTGTACATTTTGAAGTTTTAAGCACAGAAAGAGCCAAAAAAAAAGGGGGGGTGGAGGGAAGACATGTAACTGACACTGGGTATGGGTCTTATATTGGTGGGGAAAAGAGAGAAGCCATTCTACAGGCACATAACCTGGATTACATTCCATGCCCCACACTGCCAACTGCATTCTCCTTAGGCTTCTCAATGTAACACTGCCTCAACAACACTTCTCAAAACTCTTACGCTAAGCCCTAAGTCCATATGAAAAATGAATGAGACACGTTTTCCAAAGCACCTTAAAAAGTGTGTGTGGGGAAACGGGAGGCCTCAGTGCTGTGAGATGTGGCATCAGTCCTGTGTGCATGGTAATAGTATTCCCAAACAGAGGAGGTCTCAAGAAGCTTGACACACAACAGTGAAGGTCTTGCAAGGGTTCGTAACTCTTGATTCAGTGATTTTTCATTTCCATTTCTTTTTTGTATATCGATATTTCTGTGTGTGCAAGTATGTGTTTATGTATGTATGTAGACATTTGAAGACAGGGAGTTTAAAACCTCAATGGTTTCTTTATCTTTTATGGAATATACATGGGAAAATACTTAGATTAGCAAGAATGGACTGTGTAGCTCTTCAGCTTTTTCCCTGTGTTAGTCTTAGAGCAAAAATGTTCTTTCCAAATCACGTGAACCCCAGGCACTGATGCTGCCCATGCCAGCAGAAGAGGCAGTGCCTGAATGAGGGCAGGAGTTGCTGTGCTGGGTGATTGCACTCCGTGCAAAACAAGCTCCAGCTCGGGGTGGGACAGAGGAGGAAGGTTCTGCTCCCACACAACTCAAGTAGGTTTGTTATATCTGAATGTATTGCATTCTTTCAACAGATCTTTGAGGCCCTTCCCAAGAGCTGAATTCTGGCACTGTATTAAACAACACCTGCTCTAATTAATAATTAACAGCATAGCATTGCTGTTGTTTATGAATTACAAAATTTAAGGAAGAAGATGCACAGTGGATAATTTGTATTGTTTGTACTGTTGTCTCTATGTTACTTTTTAGAAAGGGCAGTATGAGTCAGGTTACGTAAAACCTCATACGAGCACAGTTCTTTGAACCCTGTCAGAGGCAGAGTTTTATGGTATTAAAGCACTGGAAAGGGGGAATCCATCCCAGACTTTGAACACCATTTGAAGTATTTATATTGAGTAAGAATAATTTGAGTTGCGGATTTTTTAAAAAAAATTTTTGGTGGTTTTTAATTTTTTTTTTGTTGGTAAGCGTCAAAGTTTGGTGAAGTGAAAGTTAAGTAGGAACCAGGTAGGCTTTTCTCTTAAGGTTTTTCTCTGAAGGCTTTTCTCTAGTCCATTTGAGAGATTCCCACTGAAGCTGTGTGCTTAACTTACAGAACATATTTCAAATTATTCTTTTCTTTTTGTTCTTTTGAATTCTTTGAGCAGTAGGACGTGGCAATATTGCTGTGGAGGGACATCTGCAAATAGATAAATGGGCTGGGTCCCTGCTTGTGGATGGCCCTTACCTGTTAGCCAGAACTCACCTTAAGGAGTTGGGGGAAGGACCTCATGGTGTTCCAGAAAGAGGTGGGATAAGAGAAGAACCTCAAACCTAGTCTTGAAAGGGTTTGAAAAAGCCAAGTCAAAGGAGTGTTCAGGGAGGGCATTAGAGGAAGTTAGAGTTGTGGTGTAGGGCTGACTTACACTAGCATTTTCCTGCTCTCTGGAGAACGGCTAAGGTATTCCCAGTGCGGATGGTGCATGAAAAGTGCATGTGAGAGTACGTGAGTGGAATATCAGGCATAAAGAAGGAAGAATTAGCGTGGTAAATGTGGAAAATAGAAGAGGAATTACATAGAGTGTCAGAGGGAAGGTGAAGATACTCAAATCCTAGAGGAGCTGAAGTGTCAGGCTGTGGCTTTTAGCAGTGCTCCCTATTCAGGGCTGTGAGTTGGCAGACATTTGCTGTTGCAAAGAGGCTGGTAACTTGGGAAGGCTGGGAGTCAGATACCTGAGAAAGTATGTTTGCTGGGAGGACTCAAAAGGAAGACATCTGGAACTGAATTGCAGACAAAGTTTTATCTAAAGGGTGGTCCCGGGGTAATTTTATGTTTATTCAGTAGTGACTACATCATACCGATGAGGATACACAACCACTCTATGGTAAAGATAGAGCAGGAAGGGAGGGAGGTATCTTACAGAACCCCAATGTCAAGTAGTTCACTGACCATGAAAGAAAGCATCTTGCGGCACCAGAGGCATAGAAAGAGCTTTTGGGTTGGGGTTGGGTTTTGTTTTTTTTTTTTTTTTCGAGGTGGGGGCCGCATTGGGTTTTGTCTGGTGTCTTTTACTGTGCTCCATCTGAAAGAGCGACTGAATAAATTTAATTAACTTCATCACATTTAGTGTCAGGGATATTGCATGCTTCACTGACACCGAAATTGGCTAGAAAACAAACTTTCTAACACAATTTGAAATATTAGAAAGGAGGTATTTTTTATTCTCAGCGTGCTGAACACACCTGGAGGATATCTCCTCTAATCAGGTGTCTTGTGAGACTTTACAACAAGGTATTTATTCCATCGGGACTGTACATATTCATTACAGTGTACTTCCTAGCTGATACATAAACATCGCTTTTCCTAGAACTAATTTGCCTGCATGTGCCTCTCACTGGAAGCCCTTTTTTGGTCCTAGAGGGTTGTCTGAGGGGTCTCTGGTGGTCATAGTCACTCAGCTCCCCCAGAGTGACACATGACCTTGCCTTGAACTTGTCTTGGGGCATGCACTGTTGCTTCTTGTTACATGGCTTTGCCACAAAAGCCACTGTATTCCTCATTATCTGTTTATCCACTGGCTCCAGCTACATTTAGCATCCTGTGTGTCTACTTTTGCATTCTGTTATCTGTTTTGCTAGTTAGTCTTTAAGCTCTATTTTGCAACTTCGAGAGGAACTGAAAATTTCTATTCTCTGTGTTGTCTGTCATTACAATGACATCGGTTTCTTGTGGAAAACATCTGCACAGGACAAAATGGCTGAAGTGTGCACCTGTTTGGTGTATATGTTAGAAGTGGTTTTTAAAGCTCATTTTGAAGAGGATATTGAGCTGTTTTAAGCATGAAAACTGATGTTTTAATTGAAATCAGTGACAACACTGTCAGTCTCTGTGTCTTCAACGTGTACCTGTCTCTGCCTCCATCTGGGGAGTAGGTTGGTGTTAATTTCGTGTTGGAACAGAGTGCACACAGTATGTTTGTTTTGTAATAGCTGGCCCATGCTATCTAAAGCCCTGAAATGCATGTGGTTAGAGAGGTGCTGCCATCTCACTGCAGCACACAGGAGGGCTCTCACAGGGAGTGTTTGGTTGCAGCCCAGATGACATTATTAGGATTTAGAGTAGATACATCATAAATGTTTGACAGGTGCCACATTTGGAGTCACATCTATGAACCATTTGATTTACTCAATTGCATTGCTTAGCTAGCATGGTTTGTTGTAATTTTTAAGCCTAGCCATGTATAACATAAAAGTTACTTTTCTGTTTGGTGTTTCCATCCACCATTCCACCCTCCACACGTCCCAAACCCTGGCTGCATTTCAAAAAATAAAGTAATCTTCTGTTCTGGTGTTTTCAGGATATTTTAGGGCTCATTATGAATATAGAGAAACAGCAAGAAATAATTTTTCTTTCTTTTTTTCTTATCTTTTAAGTAGATACCAGTTTGTAAGATTATCATCACATATTTAAAGTACACAGGCAAAGAGCAAGACCACTAAAATTACAGCTGAATGATATCAGGTACACGTAATTATATTTAATTATTAATTGTATTTAATCCGACCAAGTAGTAAAGTGAAACTACTGGTTATGTTACTAGAAGCTGGTTTGCTTAACTTCTGCTGGTATTGTGCAAACTTTAAGGATCGTTCCAACACAAACCATTCTATTGTTCTATTCTGGAAATGCTACTTAATTATTCAAAACGTGGCAAAGAGCGCCAGGCCTGTGCCACATCTTTTCAGCTAATAACAAGGAGAGGGCTAGTTCTACAGAGAAGTGCAGTTAGTAATGGTGAAGGGGCAAAAGTTTGTAGAAAACCATCTCAAAGGTCAATGACATCAATGGAGGAGTTTAAAACTTAACAACTAAAATAAAGAGAGCATAATGTAGAGTAATTAGAAGATAGCACATGAACAGGATGCATGAGTAAACAGCACCAAAAAAATAGTTATTTTACAAATAATTGTGGTCAGGTACCTTTGCTCCAGCACTGGGATATTTGTAGTTGTAACTCTGAATCTGACTGCAGTGAAACAGCTTTCCAGGGGCAGGCACCCCCTGCCTCTCAGTGGTGTCTGTTCACCTAGGCAAGCCACCCTGTCTGCTCTGCTCTCTCCCAAAATGACCTTTCTGTTACTCCAGAGCTAGTTCAAGTATTTCTGTGCACATGTAGCCCTGGGTTGTGTAGTTTTAGTCCTGTGTGCCAACTGCACACAGATCAATAGCTGAAAACAGCTTGATTACGCTTTCTACTGCTCCTTCAGATCTTGTTCACCCATCCAATAGACTGCCGTAGACCTGTTTGTATTTTCGTGTCATTGCAGGTTCTGCTCCCTATACATTCTTTTATGTTCAGCAAGTAAGACACGGGGGTAGGAAGTAAGGGGAGGAAAGATGTGGAGGGATAGTTTGATGTGCAGTACACCCAATTCTTGCTGAGATCAATACTCTGATTTACTTAATTGGAAACTGAAGGCTCTATTTTTAACATAGAGTAAGAAACTCTGGAAACTTGCCAGAGCAGGCAGCATGCTTCCAATTAAGTGCAGGCCAGGCCACCCACAAAACCATACTTTCTCTCACTTCCACACTGATTCTTGGCCCTCCTTAAGTAGCAGATTTGACATAAACTACTATTTTTTATATTCCAAAGACTGACAAACTAAAGCCTATAGCTGACCTGTGGTATACAGCCTATTGCTGTACCTTAGGGAGAGGGCAGGTGCATGGTTAGAGCCCAGCCGCCCACCTACAAGGCTAGCAGACAATTTGGTAAATCAGACTCAGACTGTGTTCTTTAATGCAACTCAAACTAGTAAGTGGCAGAAGCAAGATGAAATTTTCAGTTACTTGGGATTTTATTTTTTTATTGTTATTTTATGGTGAGAATTTTAGTGTAACTCTCTGGCTTTGTGCTTGCACAGAAGTCTTTTCAAATGCAAGTCGAAGGTTGCCCTCAGGTAGAGTTGCAGTTTGCCATTGGGAAACAGCTTGCTGTTGGAGGCACGAACCTCCACACCCTCCAGCGGCTGAAATGGAAAGGCTGCTGCAGTAGATCGGTTTGATGGTATTATAAAGTCTTCTACAATCAGCAAAAATCAAGTCTTTTTCTCTATACAGAGACAGTCACATGCTGTCCCGATCTCTTGGGCTCATAGTGGTATTACTGTAACTCAATTACTGTTTCTTCTGTTAACCTTGTTGCAAAATAAGGAGGGGAAGGACAGAAACAGAGTGCAGCAGCACAGTGCTGAGTAAATAGTATCTACACCTAATCCCTCTTGTCATTAGACTAATATCCAGACTCTGTAATAAAGCTTTTGTCATTAGATGTACATCCAGTGTGTAGAATTAAGGTATCTTTAAGGAAATGCCTTATTCAAAAACGTAGCGTGGCTGTTTCTTGGGGAGACACCCCTCCTATTCTCCCCATAGCAGTAGTCCAGCAGTTCAGCCCCAAGTGATACAACAGGCATGGAAGGAAGCATTCTTTGTTGGCTGAACACAACAGCTCATTCTTCATCACTGAGGAAAACTAACAAGGTGGTGCGAAGTGTAATAAAGAGCATAAACCTTTATCAGCATAATCCAGAGGATTTCTGTGGAAAGCCGAAACAGAGAAACGAAGGCGAAAAGGTTCTGGTTGATTTCTGTGTACAGAGTTTCAGTGAAATGATCCCATAGGTGAAAACTGGTGATGTGAAGTATCTTACATGTGCTGTATCTATACCACCACTGTTGTGAAAACCTGGCTACAGGGCCAGGATCCTTCAGCAACTGCTCTGGTAGTGGTGAAAGCAAGTTTTTTCAAAGGATGGAAAACTTATTGCAGTAATAATCGCTGTGAGCAGCCATGAGTATATTTTAATATCATCTGCCAGAGGAAGAAATGGTGTTAGTAAGACTAATCTTCAGGGCCACAAAGTGCAGGATTATTAAACTCACTCAGAAGAGATGACACATTTCATTCCCTTAGGTACACTACAGGGAATGGGCGTGACTGCAAATCTGAGACTCTGCTTCCCTCCCTTCCCCACTGGCACCTCTGTTCCATTCACATCAGCAGGAGCTCTGTGCAACGATCAGAGGGAGATTCTGACCTCCATTCTGTGCTTAAGGCAAAGAGTCCTGTAGGCAAAATGGTTTCTGATCCTGTAGTGCAGTTGGTAGCTCTCAGCCTGGAAACTAAGGGTACCAAGACACTGTCTGTGGCTGAGTAGAGAAAATAGTCAGACATCTTTTTTTTGTTAAAAGATGCATAAAAATGAATGCAGACTCCAGATAAATTCCAAAATTTGTAGTCAGAAATAGCCCTCCTCTTCTTAGCAGTCAACAGTTTTATATAGTGATAAGAAAAGACCTGAAAATTCAGTTATCTATGACATCTTGGGGAAATGAAATCCACGACAGTTTTCACAATTTTCTATGAGCTCCAGGAGCATTTAGTTTCCCTTCAGAAAGATGATGTCCCATCAGGTACATCAGAAACTTAGTTGTCCTCACAGTGGTTTGGGGAAGGACCATCTCCATTGTAGACTGTAGAAGACCAGCATCCTCTGCAGTCAGATTGCCACCGTAAGAAAGTTGAACTTTGAGGATTTTGAATGATCTGTAGGACACACCATGGGCTCTTCCCAAAGTTACCCCAAGCTTTTCTTTTCCCTGACAGGGGAATAGGTTTATACCCCTGGAAATTTTAAAAGGAACAATCAAGTTGTGACTCATGTACTTTTGGTATTCAAACCTGGTGCTTGCAGTTGTTTTTTTTGAGGCATCACACATTTCTAACTGTTTCCTGCATTTGCCTCTTCTGCAGCCAGCACAGTAATGAATTTGCTGTGTTATCCAGGAGCTAAATGCTGTGACACAGCAGCAGCTTTCCAGGCCACTTGGCTCCAGAGGAGCTGCTTAAGGTCTTTAATAGCAATTGTCCTTGACATATTCACTTTTGATGATCATGAACTTTATTAATTAGAATGATTAACAGGTCACATTAATTGGACAAGTATTGTGTTGGTTCTCTGTAAAATTAAAGACTAGCCCTGATCTTGCAAGCACCTAAGTATGGGACTAACTTCATGCCTGTGATCTGCTCCATTGGACTCATTTAAGTGTTTGCAAGTAGCTACTTACCATGTCCTCAGTGTCTTGTATACTAAATTCCCTCTCCTGTTCAACTACATAGAGAAAACTGTTGGTTAGGAGGTTTGTTTTGTTGTTTTTGTTGTCTTGTATGTGCGTATGTCTGTTTTCAGGCAAGTAAATTTGTTTTCTTATATTTGGCAATAAAAAATCATCTGGTCATTTCCAACTGCAGCTGACAAAGAAGACATCATGTATCAGAATATCATTTCTAATGACTAGAAACTGTGTTAGGCATCATTGAAGGAAACTTTTCACTCTTACATCAGAGTGACAGATGAGTGCCCTGTAGATCTATTTGTTTTTACAAATGGCTGTTTATAAAGCTAAATTTCTCTTTCGGTCTTCAAAAGAAAGTACAGAGAAATTGAAAGCCAACAAACAAAACTAGTTTAAAATAAAATTAGTTTTCATATTTTTAAATATTTAAATAGAGTGTACAAAATTGAAAATAATATTCATTTGTTTTAAGGTTATATTTAATTTTACTCCAGAGTCCTGTTTTTAAACTTTTTACATTTACCTTTTAATGTGTTTTGTATGAAGGAACAATTTAAAAACCTTTATATGTTTTGATGACTATTACAACTGCAGGTTTTATATCATTTATGCTTTCATAACAAACCTGTAAAGTAAATTGTTTGCTGAGATTTTTAGAACCAAACACTATCTCATTATGTTTGCTGCTGTTGAAAACTTGTCTTTTCTGCTCCTGCCATAGCATTTTGCTGGGGATACATGGGAATAATGCAGTGTGGCCACTTGGTTTCCTGCCTGCCATTCCACCGAGTTTCACATTTTAATAATACAGACTTGCCATGTAAAAGCTGAACTAGCAAAGGTTTTTTTAAATAGAAATATGCACTTTTAAAAATTATGAATTAGCAGTGATTCCTTCTTACTCTAGCAATACTCCAGCCCTATATAATAAATAATGAAGAAGTCTGATGATATGACTATAGATAAAATAAAACTTGAAAATTGCTTTTGAGGCCCCTAAATTTGAACAATCTCATCACTGGAGATTAAAAATCTCCATTATTTGGATAAATGAGAATAGTTAATGTCTACATGGAAGTGGTGGGAAACAGAGTTGCTATTACAATACAGATAAACAGTGTAACTGGCCATGTATAATTGTCTATTTTAAGGTTCCATCATTGAGTATCTATTTGGTTTGGATATGTTACTGTGAAATGACCTCCAAAAGACACTGATAGTCCAAACTTTTAATGAAATCACATCATGGTTCTTTGTCTGGTTTAGAAGAATTTGTTTCCAGCGTCCATTTCTACTGCAGATGGGTTCAGTGCCTGGGCACCAAAACAGGAGGTGGTGGCTGCCCCCCTGAACTGACACTGGTCTCATTCTGCCCCCAGAGTCTACACATGCAGTTCATCCACATGACCTGTTCAGTGCATATTTTATTTGGAATGCTATCACTGTAGAAAAAAGGTGCGTTTTAAAGATTAATTTTGACCGCATGCTGTGTAATAGAACCATTTTATTTGTGTCTTCAGGATGTTGACCTGAAAGCATGTCAGGGAGCTTTGGAGGACTGCTGTCCACATCGAGGAGAGGAGCAGCTGGAACTGCAAGAGGAGGAGGAGAAAGACATAAATCAAGTAAATGATGAAAAAAAGGGAAGAAGAGAAAACTGAAGAGGAAGTGAGGGAGGATAGAGAACTTGTCCCTAAGATAAATAGTAGTGAAAAGAAATTGAGTGAAAGGTTTTGAAAGGAATAATTTATTTCCTCTTTTTATTTGAAGTGTTCCTTGCCAGGGCAGGAAGGGAAGGGTCACTTCAGACAATACTTTGTGAATGATGCCCTTCTACACTTTTTTGAAAATTGCCTCCTTCCCTCAATCCCCCACTATTTTTCAAGTAGTTGAAATACTCTCAAGTTTACAGAAAACACTTGCAAACTAACCATTTTTCAATTTGGGTTTATTTTCTCCATTGGGAAGGTGTTGGGTTTGTGGGCAAGGATGTTTTTGCCTACAAACACTAGAGACATGGATGCTAAATTATACTGCTCTCACCATTTATGTAAAGCTTGATGCTCACATGTAGAGTTACATTTGGGACATTAGACTGTTCAGTTTTGCTCTCTCTAAGAGCTACAATGAGAAGGGCACTCAATTTTCTTGAGACCTTGTGAGAGCTGAGAACATCTGATCCAGGTGTCTTGCCAGCCTCTCTGTTTGCCACTCCCCTGAGAGCTTGGCTTTGAAAAAATACCTGCTTTTTTGGCACTGGTGGGGAGGTACAGCTTCAGAGGAAAGCCCAGTTCTGCTGTTGTGGGCAGAGCAGGGATGCTCAGGCCATGGAGCTGTCCTGCTCATTCTAGCAACGTGTCGGCTCCCATCAGGATGAAGGCTTGATGGTAGGGTCAGCAGCAGTATGGCACTGTGCTCTGTTTCCTGTCAGACAGGTTTTTACCTCCTTTTATGTAAAATAACTGTGCTTTACACCGTGTTTCTCTTTCTTCTGTCACAGAGCACCAGCAACCACGTAGATTCCCTTCTCTCCTTAGAGGGCTATTTACAGCTTCTGTCATCGCAGGTGGAAAACATGCTAGAGGTAAATGAGAAAATACAGGTATTGCCAATAGATTGGAATACAGCCAGCAATTACTGGGTAATGACTTACTCTTTTATCAAATAACCACAGCCTACCCCACCCACTCTGGGAATATATTAGCAAATCAATGTAGTGAAACTTACCTGAAAATGCTAAAGATGCTACTATCCACCTTTTACAGCAGGTCTCATTGGCTCTACTTGAAATATTTTCCCCAGCAACTTGTCTGGTGTAAGAGCTGTCTTTACTGTGATCTGGTGTTCAAAGTTGGATGGAGCCACTGGACAACTCAGTTAGTTCAACTAATAGCTGCCTTTCTGAAACCTAATGCCAACTTGTATTTATGCAGCAGCTCTTGGTGTGTTTCTCTAGAGCAACACTGATTTATTACAGTAGCGGCTATTGGGCATTTGTGGTGAAAGATTACAGTTGTCATAAATATTGGGTCAAGTGCTTACAAAGTTACTACTCTCAGGAACAACAAATCCATCTTCACTGCAAATCAGGTCAGTCAGCATTAGCAGTAAACTCATTTAGTGTTTTGGTTTTTTAAATCTTGTGGCCCTCTGATGCTACGTTTTACTTTCTGTGCGCCCATCTTCACAAAAAAGAGTTGTCTTAATTGAAGTCTCCCTCTTCTCCCACAGCTCATGCTGCAACCATTGACCATCAACCTACTCCCTACATTCCTTTTTTGCAGTACTACTTAGGGCATCTTACATACGCTTCCCATCACAGCATCCTCTTTCAGGGTCATTAGTGTTTTCCATATAACTTCATGCTTATCTAGTTTTGGGAATCTCTAGGTTGGATAGTACCTTCTAGCTCATAAATTAGCCTCCTCTCCTGTTCAGCTCTGGAAATGAATTGCATACTAACAAGATACAGGAGCTCATCAGTTTCCTTTTCTCCGTTCTTATAATTTGAAAGAAATTCGGCTGGACCCTTTACAAAGCTGCATATTTTATTTAACATTATTAATGCACTGCCATCTTGTGACAATCTATCTGTTGAATATGGATTGATTGTTTCTTCCAAGTATCAGGTCTTTACAGTGAGTGGGATTTTTTGATAGCTGACTTGCTATGAATCATTCTTTTCAAGGAATTAGTTGAAAATAGCATCTCTCTCTCAGAGACTGCAGGTGGTCTACTACAAGGTAACTCCCTAGGAGAAATAAGGCAAGACCTTCTGCTGCTACTTGAGCTCCCAGTAAGCATAACAGAGAACTGAAGATGTTCTGGTCCTTATAGTACATCATTCCTTCCCTGTGGAAAGTGCTTTTTACATAGTCTGTTCACTGAACGGCAATCACAAAGTGCTTTCCTGAAACACAGTAAGGACGCTCAACTATGGAGGAATCCTATACACTTCCTACTTGATATATTTACATTCTCAGGTACTTTGTATCCATCTATTTTATGACTGCTCTGCTTGTCAGCAAGCACCCAACATAATCTTGGACTGTGGCTTTGTGCTTCCAAGACCCAGCAGCTACAACTCAGGTCCACAAAAGGTGGGCCTTAGTGCTTCTACAGCATTCCCAGTCCAGTTTATTGTTTGGACATCAGGGCTGAGGGATCATATATCAGCTTTGGTTTTGTAAAAAAACCCTGAGTAGGAATTTAAAGTCATGACATCCACAAAAGATGTGATTTGGTGGGGGAGATGTTACCTCTAAACTGAGCAGTAAAGGAGTTCAGCTGAGTTCTGGATGCAATAGACCTTATTTAAGTGAAACTAAACCAAATGTGGCACCTCACAGCCTTGAAAACTTCATAAACCGTGAAGTAAGTAGTGAGACTGTGACAGCAGAGTCTTAAATGTTGCTGTCTTCCACTCATCTTTCTTCACCACTGTCCTTAATGGTTAACTTCTGCAGATAAGCTGTTTATCTTTTTTAAAAAGTTCATTTTCTATCAGTTTAGCACCTTGAACCAGCTCACCCTTGAATCACCAATACCACTACCAGAGAAGGGTCATGACCACGCCTCCTGGAAGGACCTTTTTCTTAGACCAGATCAGACCTAACATGTAGGCCATAGTTTGAACACTTGGCAACAGTCCCATTTTTACCTCTCTACCCTCATCAGTCCTACACTGTGCTTTGCAAGTCCTTCTCCCATTCCTTCAGTCACTTCTGCACCCTTCCTGCTTCCTTTTGCCATATGCCAGTACAGATTACGCTTTGTACAGATGGGAAACAGCATTCCATATAGCTAGAAGAAGAGTTTAAGATACAAAAATTTGGCTTTAATAGAATCGAACAGTGGAATATTAAAAAACAAATTGATTGTGACTGTGTAGGTGAGGGATGTAGAAGCATTCTTTTTATGAGAGATCCCATTTTCCTCTCCTTCATCTTTTAGGTGAACTTACTGGAAGATACACAAGTTAGTACTTCTAGTAGAGGCCAAGACCCATCATCCTCACACCACAACATAAATTTGACCCAGACACTTCACAACAGTTTCAGTCCTCCTGATGCCATGCTACCAAGAACAGACTACCCCACTCAATTAAATTCAAAACCAAGACACTTACAAAGGCAAGAGTTTTTCCCTCAATCAAGCTCTGATACCACAAATCAAGAATCACTATTTCATGGGTCAGATCTGACAGGGCTGTTTTCAGCTGCTGACCTTAGAAATCTAACAGCCCATGATGATAATTTTGATGAAATTAGACTCATGTCTTTGGCTTTGGAGGATGGCTTTAGTCCTACAGAAGTTTCACAGATCTTTGAAGAGCCTGGCTCAGATTCGGGACTATTTTTGAATTCAAATCACAGCACCACCTCTTACTCAGTATGCTGTGAAGATTCTGTTGGGTACAGCAGTGGTGTTAAATCTGCTCCTTCACATGGCTTAGGAGCTGTTGCTGGCCATTGCCAAGAAAACATTAAACACAGCCATGTGGAGTATTCAGGTGATGCAGAGCGTTCTACAGAAGCCACACTTCACCAGTTTCTTCATAATCACACTTACAATCAGCTGCCAAGTCAAGCAGCATCCATTCCAGAGTATCATCAACAGATGTGGATGAAGAAATCAAACAAAGTAAAGGATAGGTGCCGTAATTCTACTGCTACAAACCAGAGCAGAGATGAGTGTTGTGCAAAAGCTCTGAGAATACCATTTTCAATCGATGAAATTGTGAGCATGTCCGTCGACTCTTTCAACACCATGCTAGCAAAGAACCAGCTGACAGAAACTCAGGTATCACTTCTCCGTGACATCAGACGAAGAGGAAAAAACAAGGTAGCTGCCCAAAAATGTCGTAAACGCAAACTAAATGCAATTCTTAACTTGGAAGAAGATGTGTGTAATCTCCAAACACAAAAGGAGAGCCTTAAAAAGGAGCACTCTCAGTGCAGCAAATCAATCAACCAGATAAAGCAAAAATTAAACAACTTGTACCTTGACATTTTCAGTAGACTGAGGGATGACCAGGGCAGACCTGTTAACCCATGCCAATATGTCATTTATTGCAGTAGCAATGGTAGTGTTTTCATAACACCCAAGCACTTGGCCAAATCTGAACAGAAGCAAGATAACAGAAAAGAGCAGAAACAAAAATAAGATGACTGAAGATCACCTAAATCACCTTTATTTTGCCTGAAAGGATGATAAGAATACTTGTGTGAAGTCTAAAGGTCAGTGATATGGCAGTTCCAACAGAAACAGCTACACTTGAGGAAAACACTGTATGTTCAAGGGTCTGGCAAACCCAACCAACTGTGATCTGTTACAAAGTCCATGAGCTGAGGCTTCTAGATGAGGAAATCTGTTTAGTTTTAGTTAGAATTAAAGGAGCTAGACCATCAGAGCATGTAGCTTTATAGACCTATGTTAAAACTAGGAATTTAGTTAATGGCAGCAGAGGGGAGAACATCAGTGAGGGATATAAGTCAACTTGAGATCAACGTTACACATGCAAGAAAATGTTTTAGTCTTGAGTACTTGACTCTTCATACAGAAAATGACCTTATTTTATTCTCTAGCACTGAAAGAAAAAATATAGTTCTAGTGCATCTTCAAATTACATTCACTGTGGATTTACACAGGCTCAAGAGATAACTGCATGCTTTGGATTTATTCAGAATGGCTCTGCTTTTCCTAGTTTTCCTTTGAGGAGAGCAGCCCAGGAGGCTACAGCATTTTTCGTCACTACTTTCACCATCATAACTCCAAGCAAAGATAATCTACCACTTAATTTTACAACTCATACACTCAATCTGCAAACAGATGCTGAAAAATAGTGTCTGATTCAATACTGTCTTGTCTTCATCCTCTGCAAGTGAATCACTCTCAGCTTTCTTCCATGAAAACGACCAGTGGTGAAAGAGTTCCTGTTCTGTCTCCTAGTGACTGTGATATTTACTTGTGTACCTTCTCTTTTCCTCCCATTTTGACACTTTCCTCAAGAAGTACTTGAGTTTTTCTCTTTGGTTTTTTTAACTGGTATTTTTTAAGTGTCTTTAGTGTTCCAGATTTAATTTTTAGAAATATATATTTTACCCAATCTTTAAATTAAATTGAACCAAATTGCTATTTTCTGTACTTGTAATTATGAGATTACATTTTTATAGTGCTCCAAATGAAGAGTTTTTTGGTTTGACATTTGTGCTACTAAAAAGGAGAAATTTTATTCAGTCACGTACGTACAACATCCTATCCTTTACTGTTTTACAACCTGAAAAAGGTCTGCAAAAGAGATGGCCTGAAAGGCCTGTAATGAGTGATAAGGAAGGAATGTTGAGGTATATTATTATGAAAACAACTACTAATATTAATGTCTAGATAACAACAAATACTTCTTGTTTTATAACTAAAACACATAAAACTGGTATTAAAATAAGTTCTCATTGTTCACGGCATGATGACAATGGAGCAAATTTACATTCAGGTATGTTAAAAAATCATTTGTACCAAACATGTAAGAACTACATGTACAAGCAATACAAGCTTAAATGCCAAATTATACCTACTGAAGAAACAAACTGCCACTAGCATGTAAATCACATCGGCTGCTTGCACTTATCTGTAACAAAACTGATACTATCAAGTGGCATTTTCTAAAAAGGGAGCCCCAAGAGTGCCAAGTGCCCTGAATTATCAGTCATGAAATCAGCCTGTTTGAAGAATTTGCTCATTATTTTCTATTAAAAGATTTCTTTAAATACATGTGTGCATGTGTTCCTTACCAGTTTCACCACAGCCTCAAACTGTAAGTGTAAATTCATAGCAGAAAGTCTCATCACTGAGGCCATGCAATTTCTTGCTGTTGGTTAAGCATCACTGTGAGAGGCATCTATCCTAATTGGTATTCACATGGGACTTCTCCATGATCACAAACTAGATCACAAACTTCAACCAAAACATACAATAGGTATCAGATACATGTGAATTGTGAACTTTATTTCCAGTTGCAGGGGAAAAAACAAGCACATATTCAAGTCAGCATGATCATAATCAATTAAATGACATCATAAACATTTTGAAGTCCATGCACTTACCCTTTGCAGGACCAGGTCTTTAAACCTACTTCACTGCCTATGTGCATAAATTTTGATAGATACCAGATTACCTGAGAAATCCAGAATATCATGTATTTCTCCTTTAGGGCCTCACACAGGGAGGAAAGAAAAGAATAAAGCCTAAACTTTTTGGTGCCCACTCCTGCAGTAGCAGTAGCAAGTGAGCTCTGTGGTTTTTTTAAGGCCAGCTGCTAATGGAGTATTGCATGTCCCCAGCTGGGAAACAACCACACGGTTAAATTTTGGCACATACCAAAAATAAGGAACACCGTAACCCTTTCAGAACACAATCGCAATGGAAAGCAGCTTACTCCAACTGATCCGTTTAAGACATCGGCTCCAATCCCATTTCATTACCTGTAAATGTGCAGATTATAAAGTATTATGAACTGCCCTCAGCTAATTCAGCTGCCATTATTGTCCAGTAACTGTATTTCTCCAACAAGTTTATGTATGAACCTCAATTCCTCAGAACCCAACAAGCAACTCTACCCCTACAAAAACCTCTGAGCTGAAATACTAATTTTGGGTGGACTGCAACAGTACTGATGTTACAATGAGCATTTTATCTGGATAAAGCATCAAAGCATCAGCTACCTTCCCACAGTACAAAACCGTAGGTACAATTCAGACCAATGTCCTGTTTATAGTTGGAGTAGACTCTCATTGTATTTCACCTAAAAGCTGTTAAAGTGTCTTCCCTTTCTGCAACTAGCCTGTATTTAAACAATACCAAACACACACCAAAAAAAAAAAATCCACACCAAACAAAAATCCCCAAACATTGCATCGTTTTGGCTACGCCTTACAGTTTCATATCCTTAAATGATAAATGGTTAGGCTAGACAGCCTGAAGCTTTTAATACACTTTATGTACTGGCCTTAGTCCATAATTGCAACCTCTATACAAAAATGGAGACACTGTAGAGTTGAGCTTTTCAGATAAACAGGACTGATCAAAGAAAGTTGCTACTGAAATGGTTGTAAAATGTGGCTAACACGTGACTGAAGTCTGCCTTGGCTTTATTATTGACAGATCAAGATTTTCACAAAATCAAATCTCAGGTGTACAAACCAGGAACTTTATTGCTTGAAAAGACATGATGTGGTATCAAACCTACTCTGGAGCCAGATGTGAAAGCCATTCCAGCTGCATCCTACCTTGCCGCTACTATGTTGAAATACAAGTCTCTGAAGTTAGACTGAAAACACTTCTTTAAAATATAGCCAGGAAAACACAAAGCTGATGATTGTAAACATAGCTGTTGACAACAGCAACAAAAAGTAGAAATACCAAAGTGGGAGTGATCATTAAAATACTGTTCCCATGGCAAAGCTATTAAGTAGTCTGTAACACTTCACTGGTAAACTGCATTTTTGTTATGTTAATAAAAGCTTATCTGCAAGAGGTTAGGAAAGGTCAGAGTAAGTATAAAGGAAAAACAATAGATGGTGGGGCATCACTGTGCACACATACTATATTCCCATTACTGATGGCAGCATTACCTGCTCCCTGCTCTTAGATCCCCACCTGTTGTGGAGGAACGTGCACCGGCAACAAATGCAAGCCGAGTACTCTATCAACTGTTGTTTGACGTGGAAGGCTGGACGCTCCCGCAGAGGCATCCTGCGAACAAGCGCTCGCAGAACAGACACAGCACTCTGCTGAAACACTACACACACTTTGAATGACCACTACAGGACTGCACTGAAGTGCAGCTTATAAATTAACATTTTCAGTTTTATTCAATAGATTTGGCTTTTTACAGTGCCAAATTTTACAAGCTAAGGCTGTTCCTGCTCAAGAGCTTACAATCTAGTTTTAGATGTGGGAACCAGAAGAACAAACTTCAATGAAGAAAGAAAGGACAATGCACTTCATGAGTATCAACTTCCCAATCTTTGTCCCAAAACATACATTAGTTCATCCTCTGGGAGTCAGAAGTACAGTTCTAACAAGAATCTTGAGGACAGCGGTGGCAGAGACCTATAAATGAGGCAACAGGACACGCAACACCAGGGTGTAGTGAAAAACTCTTTATTAAGTAAACCAAATAGAGATGGCAGATGTAACCATGTGAAGTCTTATTACTGTAGTGTACCTCATAAAGTACCACAACTTGACACCTGCTAATGGAACTCCATGATCAGCCACCCATTTCCATACAAGAATGCCCCAAAATGAACCAAAGGAGGGGGGGGAAGGAAGAGTGCTGGTAACAGCATTTTCTAGGACTTTCCCCCAGTCAGCCTTTCTCGTACAGTGAAGCAGCATGTGAGGTCACACAAGCCAGTTTGTGACTACACTGTGACCCCAAACACTGTTGACCTAATATGTTCATAGCACTCTGTCAGGCAAGTCACACTGTTTATACATTGTTAATTTTACTGCTGATAAACAAACCAGTTCTTGCTCCATTAACTGGAGTAGCTCCTGACAAAATTTCTGTGCAACACAAACCAGCAGTAACTGCAAAGCAAAAACATGACTGTTAAAAGGGACAGTACTTCTGGCGAAATGGATCATTATTACCCAGGCAAACCCTTCCATACAACGCTCCTAAGCATTCCTAGACACACTGAATAGTATGGCTGAATAAACGTGGCTGAGGAGAAACAGCCATCTCCCTTAGGTGGAAAAGAAGTAACAGCACTACTATGGGGTTTCACTTGCATCACACACGCTGCTTCAAAAACAAACAGAAACACTAAACCTACAGGGATGTACAGCCCCAGTATGTTCCCAGCAAATGATCTTCTACCAATGAGGTCAAGCTGCCAAAACAAACTCAGCTGACAACTGTTTGAAAATTCAGATCCATTTCTGGGGCTTGGTTTTCTTCCCCAGAAGTGATACGATTTCATCACCAAGAGATCATGTACATTCATCATCAAACTAAAAGAATACAGTCTTCTTTCCCACACATAACAAAGTTCAAGTCCTGTTCATTTTACAGTATTAACAGCAATTGTTCACATTTTCCTGAAAGTTTTTCAGCACCTGCAGCACAATAGAAGTGAGTAAAATTCAACTTTCAGTGTAAATAACACAAAGTCTGAGTGGACAGAACCCTACTTCTGACCTCTTTTTATCATCACTTTATAAATACAAGTCATACACTCTACTTTTGGGTGTTCTTTGGCTCACATACCAGTTATCAAGTTATGTTGTTTTTCTTTCTTCCCTCACTTCGCTGCACGAAGTGTTCACTGGAGGAAAGCTGGACCAAGTACTGACAAGCTGATCCTCAGCTGTTAGTACCTGGAAACACTGTGATGTTACACTTACTTGGAAGACAAAGTCTGTAGTGACAAAATCCCACTTTATAGAAAGAATACATTGTCTACAAATTGATGACCAGTAATTGATGACCACACAATACTGTTTTTATTTGAAGTTGCTAACTTCCAGTATCAGGTTGACTCAAAACTGACTTCTCTCACCACACTCATTGGTGAACTTTGTGACTGTCACTTGCTTTAACTCTTAAGACCATACCAAGAGAAAAGTCATGAAAGTTCAAGAGTAGGACATCAGGAAACTTAAATGTGCCAGGTTTTCAAGACTTTAAATATCCAGTAACTTCATTCTTGCACAGTGCTGTCCCCCCTACACACTCCATTCCCCCACTGCCAACAGATCAAAATAAGAACATCTTCATTGTGGAAAATACACTTAATTCAAGAAAATGTTAAACCTTGTTGCAAAACTACTGGAATAGTATCTCAAATAGAAAAATAATTACTGCCCTTTGAAGTGTTTTGGTTTTTAAATGGTGTATGAATGTGGACTTGGCAACTGTAAAGAAAAAACTTCCATCAACTACATCTAAGTTATAGGAAAGAAGGCAAATTCCTTATGATCTGGTCATTCTGTTGGAAAGAAGAAAGTAAAGCAGATCTGTGAATCTTCATTTTTTGCTTCCATTGCAGCCCACCGGTTACCTATGCAAGTATTTCAAAGTTCAACTTAAGAAACAGAAAAAAATTTTATGTGAATCCTTAAACAGTATTATAAAGGTTAAAGACAAGATGATTCTGCCACAGCATATAAATTTTAAGTTTTGAATAAACCATGCATGAAGATAAGTGGTTAAAATGGTATAATCTCAAGATACCTTCCCTTAAATACACTCCCAACTGCAGCTTTCCCAAGCTCAAACCTGTTGTTTTAGTGGTTTTGTTTGGTTTGGCATTTTTTGTTTTGGTATTTTTTTCCAGCCCCAGAGGCAGCTATCAGTAATACGGTTTTGTACAGCAGGAACTCTACATTCCAGTCAGTCTGTCTGTCTTCACACTAAAAGCTCTTTAGAGGTGAAAAGGATAAAGCTTTTGTCCTATTGCAATCTGACAAACTGACTTAGGTCGTTAGTTTCAGTAACAGGAAAGTATGAGATAATATAAAAGCACAGCCAAAAAAAGCTACTTTTAAGCACCTGTGTCCAACAGCAAAGACATCAGCACTTTAAATTTACAGCACTGTTTCTCCCAAAAGAGAAGAGGTGCCCAGGGTCAGAGAAACAAGTTCCATGAACACACTTGTCAAACTGATTCTGTTTTAAATTCACCTCAAAATGGAATGTCTCGAATCATGAAAGGGTCTAAACATAAACATTATTTAATGTTAGATACACACTAAATTTTTATTAAGCATTACACTAGAACTACTTTGGTATAAAAATACTTTATTTTAAAGCTATGAAAGTTATAAATATATGTAGTTAAACTTTCTACTCACAGAATGTTTGCTGTTTTAACATTAGTGATTTGTTTCTCCTAACGAATCTGAATTTTATTCGAAAGGTTTACAAGACATTACTACTATAATTTAAAAAACCCATCATTACAGGGAGCTCTGCTAATTGTGATGTTATATCAGTATTCATTTAACCTCTAGGTTTTTAATGAAGGCAGCAAAAACAACTATTTTCTGATGATTTCATGAATAAGAATTTCTTATTTCTTGAAGCGTTTCTGTGGTTGACCACTTCTTCATTAGTTACCTGCAGCATGGCACCTTCCTGCCAAAGAAAAAAAAAGTGTATCTGAAGATGTTTATCACATATGTCTAAACCAAATTATCAATAGGGGAACTTCAGCCATTTTTAAAAAAAAAAGTATAAGCAGTTCACTGGTGTGTCTAACACAAAAGGAACAGGACTTTTGTTAGCTGAGTCCACGTTCTTGAATGAGTAGCCTTTTAGAGGCAATGAACTTTGAAATTAAGGCATTTTTGGTTGCCTTTTTTTTTTATAGGTTTTGTTGATTTTTATTTAAAAACCAAAACTAGTAGAGTATGCCACCCTTACTCTGAATAACTCATTACTTGGTAAATTTCTATTAATTTGAGGTGCAAACATTCAATGCAGTGAGAGTAAGGCTGACTAAATTTGGCACTAAGGTTTGTTAGCTGCAAGAACTATAAAAAATGGTGGAAACCTCAACGTTCTAGCCAAATTCCAATTTACATAAATACATTGTACACTTAGGAAATACCACCTGCAGTTTCATTTGAAGTTTTCACTTCCCCTCCTAAAGAACTGCTTATGCAGTTGTTAAAAGAATGGACGACACATTCCTTCACAGAGGCAGATGTATTCTGTGGTGCAATTTTTCCTTACACGTAAACAGTCTACAGTTACTTGGGAACCTTCAGGATGAAATGTGTTATATAGAATAGATTACAGCAGACAAGACACATAACAACATAGTTCATTTTCAACAGCACAGAACTACCTTCATTGCATTACCTTGCAACCACCATAATGCATAGACTCCCAAGAAAAAAGAAAATGTTGCAGGATGTAAAAATAAAGTTGTATGATTTAATTAACTTGTGACCTACCATTTTAACTACCAACACCAGGGATGGAACCCTTGCAAAGCTTTACTAATGGACACTTGCAGGTCTCATTTGTTCAACTGTAGCAGTGTACAGTGGCAGCAGTCTATGCTTGTCCAGGGTTCATATCATAGCTAGATTCCAGTAGGAAAAAAATATGTTAAGTAGCTGAAATTAACAATTTTTTTTTTGTAAAAAAATTTAATAATGCAAGAAAACAGGATTCACAAGTTTCTTTTCAATTTGTAATTGTTAACTCAATTCATTGCTATGTTAAACTACATAACGATAATCACTATACTGAAAGAATACTGTCATACATTATTAGTTTCTTGGTTTTGAAACATTAAGAAAGGAAAAGTAAATAAGATCTTACCTAAAGAAGTTTAACTGAAGCTTAGAACTATTTTGCTCTAGACCCTCAGCCTTCGTTGCCATCCTTATAAACAATCTACCGTAGTTAAAGCTTTGCAGAGATACAGCACAGCTTTTTAAGACTGGCTGAACTTTTAGTGACGTTTTCAAGAGTTCTCTTGTACTAGACCTGCGTCCCTGGAAGAGTACCTTGCTGGGGGTTTTTCCTTTCCTTGCCATTGAAGAAGCAGCATCTAAAAAATCTAAAAAGGTGTTTCTCCTTGCAGAGATAACCCTTAAGTTACCTAGATATTTTAAACCTGGTAATTTACAGACAACATACTTTTTCTCACCAGCATTAAATTTTACATGTACAACAATAGCTTTGTATTATTTGTGGGACCTTATACTACCCACTCCTTGCCTTATTTTACAGTATTAAAAAAAAAATCTAAAATTACACAATATTTCCTTTAGAATTATTTTATTAAAATCATAAATGTACAACAGCTTCTTAACTCTACACACGCACTTAAATTTTTAAAAGGAAAACGTTATGTCTTATTACACCATGATCCTGGCTAAAAGCTTTTCAAAACTTTGAGAAAAATCTTAAAAAAGGTTTCACATGTCACCTGAAACTTACAAATTTAACATTATCAAAGGAATGCTTCTACACTTACAAAGACCACTAGAAAGAAACAACAATTAAAAAGCTAAGAAACTGTCTCAAAGGCATTTTTACAATCCTTCCTCCACAGTAAGGTAATGTTATTAAATAATCCAAATCCATTCACAAAATGGCTCTCTGCATCTGCTCTGGTGTCTTCTGCCATATCACTGCATATTTATGCATGACTGAGATAAGTGTTTCCTTAACATTGTTATTTCGATAACCTGAAGCTGTTCTGTTACCTCTGGGCTCTCATCCTCTCCTATTTATACAGTGAAGCCTGTTTCAACAGAAGTAAAGAGTAAAAAAATAGGTTATGAAATTATTTATCTAACCATTTTTTAAAGGAAAGATAATATCCTAAAAAGCTTTTAACTCCTGCAGCTACTCTCAAGAATCACTGCAATTTTAACACTTATAAACATACTTACCCATGGCATGCTTGAAGAAACTCAGTAACGGCTCCTCCCTCCATATCCACCACTTCCTCCACTGCCCCCTGGACCATAGTTTCCTACAATTGCAGAACAAGAAACAGAATGGTCCCATCAGTACATTTTTTCATCTAGGGAAGTTTTTGACTGAAAAAAAAAAAATCAATCAAAGCTTGACTGAATGAAGAGTACTATCTGCTTTACTTCCAGTGATAGCATATACAACAAAGACTTCTAACATTTCACTGTCTTCCTCTAAAGAACCTCCAAAGACTGCCACAGGAAGCAACTCCATGCTGTAATCTTAGAAGATTCAACAGTGCCACATGTAATTTGACGCACTGTGCTGTCTTGAGCCTGGGAGAGCGGAGTCTGCTTGCCTGCTAAACCGTACAAGAGAAAGGGCTTCACGTTTCAGTTTCCATTTCACAAGCCTGACATTCCGTATTAAGTAACATTTAGACAACAAAAAGCAGGAAGCCTCACAAAAAAATGACAAGAGGAGGACAAAAAGAAATCCCACAAAATATGCTGGAAATTAAGTAACTAGACTCTCCACAAATAGTGTGAGCTAACAGCAAAAAACATGAAATCTTTAAACTCGAAATTGCAAAACACTGCGAAAAAAATATGTTTTATCTGTTTAAAAATAATAAAAATAATCTTCCCTGAGACGAGCTTTACAATCTCAAGATGAGACACTGAAGCCAACTTGCAGAAAGAACACAGGCACTGCAGTCCATCTATTGAAGAAGTTATCCAATTTCTACATATCCATCTTGGAATTATACAGAATGATGTGGACTGGAAGGGACCTTTCCAGGTAATCTAACTCCAACCCCTCTGCCATAGACAGGGTTATCTTTCACTAGACCAGGATGTTCCAAGCCCCATCTAACTCTGCCTTGAACACTACCATGGATGGGGCACTCACACCACCTCTGAGCAACCTGGTCCAGTGCCTCATCACCCTCACAATCCATTTTTTCCTAATATCTAATCTCAGCCTACCATTTTTTAAGTTCAAACCAGTTACCCCATGTGTTATCTTCTATTTCCCCAAAGTTCTAGAAGTCCACCCACTCCAGCTACAAGGAAATATACAGGACTTATACAATACCTCCACCATATGGTCCCCCCATGTTCCTGCTGCCACCAAAATTTCCACTCTTCATCGGACCGTAATTTGAAGGCTGTTGGTTGTAGTTGCCAAAATCATTGTAATTTCCACTTCCATAATTGCCTGTATTATCAACACAGAAGTGGAGAAATACCTAGATGAGCTATAATGGATACAACACTCAAAAGATACCTCATTATAAATATTCTAAATAAAGTACAAAATCGTGTAGGTATTCCAGCAGTGCATGCACCAAACAATGTTTTCGTTCTATTTCACACTACTTTAAAAACAACAGCTTCCTTACCCAACATTTACAAACACCCCTCCCCCCAGCCTCAAATGAGTTACAGTAATTTATAATTGAAATGCTTGAACATTTTAAGCTTAAATGTTACCTCCTCCATAGTTGTCATAACCACCTCCATAGCCCCCACCCTGGTTGCCATATCCAGGTCCTCCTCCACCATAACCTCCTCTTCCTCCTCCGTAACCAGGACTGCCACCAAAGTTGCCACCTGTGACAACATAATCCTTTTAAATGAACTTTTCAATATAGAAGACATTCCAAGTTACACACAAAGATATTTTTGTGTTTAGAAGAACAAAGAGAACGAAAAAGGTAGTTTTGTAAAGAAATTTCTATGAACAGTATTTTTTGAAGCACATACCAACTCCCATCCTAACTGAACTGTGACCAAACCCCACCAGTCAAGACTGCCTAAACTGAAAGGCTTAATTAAAATCTTCATTTTTCAGGAAATTTAAGACCCACTCCTATCCTAAAGAAAGGAATGGTTGTCCAAGAAATCACCACACAATTTGCCATATGGAAATCTGACATAAGTCAACAATCATGTATGCTTCTTAAAGCCACCAAAATGGCTCAGGTAATTAATAGTAATTTTATACATATGGATATAAATATGGAGGTGTTTCTTAAGAGGAAAAAATAAATCACCACCACAACAGCAAACTAACCTCCAGGTCCTCCACCATATCCATTATATCCATCGCCAAATCCGCGGCCACTTCCATATCCATCTATCGGGAGAAAAAAACCCAAAGGATTTCAATTTACCTGTAGCAAACTAGTCGAATTCTCAAACCTTACGACCTTCAGAAACAAATCTCAGAAATTATCAATTAAGAACGTGTACAATTAACTTCGGAAAAATAGAAACGAAACATCCAATCATCGCTCTACATTTTTCCGTTTCTTGCATTTGTATGGTACCCAGTTTTAAAAGGTCAGGCAAGCGCTGCAAAGAATCAGAGAAATCTCTGACCTTAGTAAGTAATTAAGTTTAAGTTATTTTTGGCTTTCAATAAAAGCTAAAAAAAAAAACAACCAAAAAACCACAACCAAACCAGAACAAAAAAAATCAGAATACAACTTCATTTGCAAATTACTTTTCCCAAAAATTCTCTCAACTGCTACAGCTGCATTTAAGTTAAACAGCACTATAGCATACAAAGTTATCCAGGACCAGAAAGACAGTATTAATAAGGTAAAAAATGTAAATGCTACAAACATGCCTGTCTTACCGGCTCCCCCTCTGAAATTGCTGCCAGGTCCTGGACCAAAGTTGCCACCACCTCCACGAGCATCACCAAAACCGAAGTTCCCTGTAACAGTTTAGCATTTGCAAATAAGTGAGATTGTGGAAAGTGAACACAAAAATCAACCACAAACCATTAACCATTACTTGTACATACCTCCTCTCCCACTCCTAGAATTTTGAACCTCCTGCATTTCCTGTCTAGAGAGAGCTTTCCTTACTTCTGCATTATGGCCATTGATGGTGTGGTACTTCTGCACTGTAACCATAACAAATAAGAGGCTATCAGCATTTAACTGGCAACAAGTCAGAATATCGGACTTCCAATCCATACACATTCTGAATCATATAAAAGAACACAAAATACCATACAACTTTTAAACAAAGATGTCAGTACTTATTTGAAATACATGTTCCCACACAATTCAGCAACTTATGATGTAGCAAATACACAGGCACGCAACTAATCCCATTATCTCTAAGTTTAGCTTTACACAACCACCAAGGCTGCAAGAATTAATACTATCCAAGGAAACAGTGAAATTACTTACATACAATTTTATCCACAGGATCATGGTCATCAAATGTAACAAATCCAAACCCTCTCTTTTTACCAGACTGTCTGTCAGTAATGATTTCAATAGTGTCAATTTTTCCATATTCCTCAAAGTAGTCACGAAGGTGGTGCTCTTCAGTGTCCTCCTTAATACCACCAACAAATAATTTTTTCACAGTAACATGAGCACCAGGTTTTCCAGATTCCTGTTAGAAGAATTTTTAATTAGCACAAAGAAAACTCACTTCACAAAGCACTATTTTGCCGGGATTTCAGGAATAGAATTCACATAAACTAGGATTTTTCAAGCACTAAGGTACAGCCCTTTTATGAGGCATGACCTTGCAAGCTTGTTTAGGGGGCCTTCTGGGAGGGAAGTAACACAGGGTTACTTGGAGGTTTTTCCTCCTCCCTTTATGTCAAAGCCTTAAAAGCACTGAAAAATATATAGATCAACTGTCTGAAAGAACTGCAAGTATTTAATAACTTAAGTTAGAGCATGATTTTTGTAATTTTTTAAACAAAGATGCATCAACGTTTTCTGCCCAATTCCCCAACAGCAGTGAACCCACATTCCACTTGTATCAAGGTCCTTCAACCTCAGCAAATTCACAACTATGCATTTTAACCCCATTAAACAGTATACACCCATGCTGCTGGAATTACTTTTCCAAATGCTAACCAACCCTGCATTCTGCAGAGAATGGAAAGAAAACTGGGATAGCTAAGAGGGGAACCAGTGATTACGATTTCCACTTCCCCATACCTTTGGGACAGCTTATTCAATTCCAGTTCATCAGTCCGAATGTATTAAATACCTCAGTCCAACCTTAATCTGGTAAACCATCCCAAGAGCTCCCATGTGGTGAACAGAACTTGCCTTATAATCCACACATGCTCCTCAAGTATGTCTGCGCCACAGTAACCTGGCTTACAGGTTCACCTCGTTCCTATACACATACCCCTAAATTGTACCCTGAAGTGGAAATCAAGTATGCCTGGGGCTAAAAGCACCACAAGTCCCCAGATGTGTATCGCCACTGGAAAAAAAGTTTCCCTGCTACATTCTCTGGTTTTATGTACCTTTTAGAAAAACCCCAAGAAGATCTTGGAATAGTCAAAAAGACTGACAGGAGTTTATTAATTTGAGGCTTAGTAACAGTAACTATTCCAGAGAAGAGTTACTTTGGAATTTGCATAATTACATTCAACATGTTTTCTACAACACTGTTTTCAGATCCCAGATGTGTCCCTTGCAGATGTGATTCCACAACAAGAGTAATGGAACAATTCACTGTAATAACAGACATTTATGTAAGAGACCAAAAGTGTGGGAAATAGTGCCGCAACTATGGGCTTTTAACCAGGTAATTTAAACCCAGGCAATTTCAAACAAGAACAAAGCCTAACTGTCTGACCAAAACAGGTATTTCTCAAAGCATGAGAAGCATCTGCTTTCAAGGCCATACTTACCTCTCTAGCCACAGCTCTCTTAGGCTCAACCACCCTTCCATCAATCGTGTGAGGTCTCGCAGCCATAGCTGCATCAACTTCAGCCATGGAAGAGAATGTTACAAAACCAAACCCCCTTGATCTTTTGCTTGCAGGATCCCTCATAACCTAAAACAAATAAAAACATTTAAACCATTTATACGTGTCTCATGTTAAGCTTTTTGTTAACAGTATTTGGAGTAAGTGTGTAAGCTTAATTTACATATTCCTTGACTTGATTTCAAAACACAATTACAGTAAAGTAGCAGACTCTGCTGATTTAATACATGAGTGACACTGCTTGGGATCAAAGAAATTCAAATCACTGTTGTCCTCCAAGACTCAGTTAACTCAGAAATGCTGCTAGATCAGTGAGGTGTATTTACATTTACGTTCATTTTTGGGAAAAAAAAAAAAAAATAAAAAAAATTCTTTTAAGCTTCATGCAGACCACAGACTTTAAATCTGTGTTATGATCTACTACTCCCAAGACAATTCGGCAGAGAACTTCTACCAGAGCCACCCTCCCTGTCGGTATTTTAAAAGACACACACAAACGTGGCGCTTACGGACATGGTATAGTGATGAACTTGTCAGTGCTGGGTTAACAGTCGATGACCTAAAGAGTTTCTTCCAACTTTAATGACTCTATGAAAACATCACAGAGAAAGACATCCTTTTCCAGCTTTATTGAGGCTGCTTACTACTTACCACAATACCAGCTTTTTCTCAAATGTTACCAACCACACAGATGTAATAGTGCTGTGTAAGCACTTCCTAATGCACTTCAGCCAATCATACCAAAGTTGAACTGTTGAAATCAGTGGTTAGAGATAATCTGGGAGAATTTTACAGAAAACAGATTGTGAATGCTCCCCATCTCTATCAAGTTTGCAAGAGAAAAATGTATGCACTGCTACAACGGACTGAACTGTGTACAAACCAACTGTACAATTAAAATCCAATATTCCATCTTCTCTAAGTTATCCAGAAAACAAACTCCCCATTTAAAATTCCTACACATTCCATGCCATTACTATGAATTGGTATGCTACACTTACCACACAGTCTGTAAGCTTTCCCCATTGCTCATAATAACTCCTCAAGCTTTCTTCTGTGGTTTCAAAGCTTAAGCCGCCAATGAAGAGTTTGCGGAACTGTTCCTTTTCCCTCTGCCACAGAAGAGAAGATTACATTAATATAATTTAAAACACTTCTTCTGTATTAGCGTATCAGACATTAACCAAGATTTTCCTAAGCGTCAAAAACTTTCAGTAAGACTTATTTTCAAAATGAGACCTGGCTCTTCTAGGTTCTACTCCTATTAAGAAATTAAGCAATTTATGCAATCCTACAGGTCACTTTTACAATACAAATTTTATTTTAGTCCTTATTCCTGTCTCTACCTCTAGGAATCAAGAACAAGGGACCACACTTCAAGACTTCCAGAATATTCTTCTCAAAGATCCATATGAGATGCTTTTTAAAGAAAAGGAAAATGAGAACTTTGGGGTTTGTTTTTATTACAGAAAATATGAATTAATTATACTGTCTGATTCTATCCCAGGTAACATTCATTTTTAAAAACTGTTCTGGCCTAAGTTGTTTTACATGAATATTACCACACTATTCATCCAAGGCATTAAAAGTAAAAATAAATTAAAAACATCTAAACGTTTTCTAAAACAGGTTAACAATTTGTATTTTCTCCATAAGTACTAAAACAAATGAAAGTCAATCATCTGTAAAATAAGTCTGAGAACCACACCACTGGAATTAGCAACAAACCTATACACCCTCAACAAGAGCAGTATTAAAATAACTCCTTTTAAAACAGAAAAGTGAATAATACATATTCATATTCACTTATATAAATCATGCTTTCAGTAAGTCTCTTTCCTTGCAGAGAAATTATTACTGCACTTGTTCAGCAGCGATCTTTTTTGCAATCACAAGTGCATCACAAAAAACCTGAAACAACCCAACAAAAAACAGGGCCAGTAATAAGGTATTGCACTTACTGTTTTGTATTTAGTGGTAAACTAAACCAGAAAGGACAACCTTCCAACTTCTACCAGTTCAAAACACTTTTACAGTGACTTTTTCTACAAAGCAGGCATTTTTATTGCCATTTTCTACATACAATAGTATCACTAGATCATACATCTTAAAATTTCATGCCAAACAATTTTTAAAAATGCACTAAAAAGTAGTCCCCTCCCACAAATGTACCATTTCAGAATGTTGTTGTGAAGACAACTGTTCTGCTAGGAACAGAAGAACTCAAACCAAATCACTTCAGCTTTATACTGTTAACTAACTTCAAAAATCATTAAAATCTGCTTGGGTGTTTGGTTGTTTTCTGAAATGTGGTGGTTGTTTTTTATACAACTCAAACATTGCACCAGTAGGTGTAACTGACAAACACAACATGATTAACTGTCCAATGGGCATGAAGATCAATTTTGAAAGGAAACTGGAAACAGAATGAGACTAAGAAAACAAGCAAAATACTTCAGTTCACGTATGCTTTTGGAAGTATTAAGCCAATCTGCGTGTATGCCAACATGTTTTCTGAGGTTGTCCAAGGCAGGCCTGGATCTAGATGCATCTAATAGGAAGACAATTAGTATAGGCAGTAACAAACCAGGTTTTTTTCAAAATACAGCTCCATATTACCAGCTTGATATACTGCAGTCTGACAAGGAAGTCAACTTTCTCTCCTCCCTCCTCTACATACATACTGCATTTGACACTGATCAGTCCAAATTTCTCTTAGAAATACTTGGAACCTGCTGTTGGATCTAGGTTTTTTTTCTTCTAGGAATACAAAGAAAGCTAGTACTGTCTCCTCCTTGCACAGACAGGCAAAATGAGACAAGTGTTTAAAAGCAGCAGACAGTTTTAAGTCATTTCCTTTCACTTCATTGCATAAAAGGACCAAATGAAAGAACGCTGCGTACCAGACCAGTATTAAAAAAATCATAAATTAATCATGTCATACTGTTATTTATTAATTGTGAGTAGGCTGGCAATGAAAAATTTTTAAGCAACAATACTGCAAAAAATAAAAAAAAAAAAAAAAATCCTCCCTTCAGTTCTGCTGCTTGACAATTAGGGACCACTTGCCTACAGTTTCACAGGTCCACTAAAGACACTTTTTCCTATATAATCAATTGCCACGCATTTAACAATGGACATTATTATAAAAATATGAAAATCAAGAACATTTAGTGCGCAGGTAGGATTTTTCCAGTAAGCGTTACATTCACTCCTGAAAACAGCTGTAATGCACCTGTAAATGAAACTCGAGGAAAGAATGGCATCTATCAGCTGTAACAATGACAAAAATACACCACACGTTACTAACAGACACAGAACAGAATAGTAATGCATTTTACAGATGTATTTAGGGTCATGCCCTATCCAGAACAACATCTAGGCACCACACATGTCAGAACACAGGAATAACGAAATTCATTACCAGTTTTTCAATGAAAACCACTGTGCAAGAACAGCACACACGTGCTGCTCCACTAACACGTCCAGTGCAGATAATCTCTAGATGTGGAGAAGCCGTTTGTCTTAAATGAGCCAGTTTCAAGAAGCTCTGGTTAGCCTAACACTAGCCTCCCACCACAGTCCAGACAGTTCTGCCCATCTAAAGTTTGTGCTGAAGGTGTGAAATGCACAACAATAAGTATCATCACGCCACTACCTCTTAGAATCCTGAGGAAAATACTCTTTTGGTAAGGACACAGTCATCTCATATCTATGAAGGGCCACAATATAACAGCTGGAGATAACATCTCTTTCAAGATTTCCAAAGTACACCCCGCGGCAGGAACCGAGCGCCAGAGGAAATCTTTACAACCTCTGTAGGATCTTCATCCATATGCATTTTAAGCTTTCCTTCACAGGCTTAAAGCAACTTGAAAGGACTGGAAAACGCACAGCCTTTATTGAAAAATTAATCACCAGAGCAAGGAAAGGTGTTCGACATAGCAATAACGTGCGCACACACAATCCACGCTAACCGCGGAATGACGAATCCGGGTAACAAAAACGCTTAACGGAGACAAGCGAGGGGGATCCCTGAACTCCAGGGCTCTGCAATCCCTCAGCGGCTGCCTGCCCGCCGCCCGTGGCGGCCGGGACGCAGCGGCCGCGCCGGCTCCGCCATGTGGCGGCAGCGGGAACACCGCGGTCCCGAGCCGGGCGGGGAAAATGGCGCCCGGGAGCAGCCGCCGCCTCCAGGGAGAGCGCTGCAAATCGCTTCTAGCGTGCACCTACACACACGGTACTAAGACGTCTCCGGCGCTCCTTCTCGCCCCCGTGGATACCAGACGACGACAGCCGGCTCCCGCTCTGCCCGCTGTGCCAGAGCGATCCCCTCTACCCTCGCAGCCGCGAGTCTCGGCCAGGCCGCCATTTTACCCCTCCCCCTCGCCACCGCCATTACCCGCAGCGCCGCCTCGGCCGCTCCGCGCCTCGCGGGGCCAAGGCTGCCCCCGGCCCGCGGAGCTCCGAGCCCCCCTCTTCCTCCGACACCTCAGCAACAGCGTAGCTAATAGCTATGGTCACGGGCTTAAGAAGACGCTGTCCGCCATGCACGTTACCGCAGCTTCCGCCGCCTCGCCCGGCTGTGCGCCAGCACCAGCCGCCGCTTCCAGAACCTTCCTCTGCGCAAAGACATCCAGCATCCGCCCCGCGATGCGACCCGGCAGCAGCGTCCGGACTTGCGCGGACGACTCAAGCTTGCTTGTAATTCCCAGCCCCAAAAAAATTCACTCCGTCTGCACAAGCAAACGCGTCTCCCTCCTTAAAAGCAAACTCTAAATCCTCCCATTCCACGTACCATGTTCTTCATGGTTTACGTATTCCTGCTCGAGAGTACCGTACAACTGGTCGGTAATGGCTGCCTGAGCTGTTACGTAATTTGAAATTCAGCTCCGTGTAGTGTTAGCGCCCTCCTTCTCCAGATCGGGCTCGCTTCCGAGGTTCAATTAATTTAAAAAAAAAAAAAAAAAAAGGAGAAAAAAAAAAAAGGCAGGATTTGGAGCTTAAATATCTCCAAAGGGGCTGCAGTTCTGAATAACGCCCCTACGTGTTTTTATCGTGTAATGAAAAGTCATCGACGCCGTTAGTAATGGCCGTCTCCGAAATGAGCCGAAGGAGCTGTCGTCGTCGAGCTTATCCGCTTCGACAGCCACCGGAAAAAGCCGAACCAGGAATGGAAGCCCATTCGGCTCGCTTCGGTAATTTCCGGAACCTGCCGCAGCACGCGAAAATGGCGCTCGGCGCCAGCTCGGCAATTTCCGGACAGAAAGACGCAGCAAGTCATCGACTACCTAAGCCAGCTCGGCAGTTTCCGACAACCGAGAGGCTCGCGAGACGTGCTCGAGCGCAGCCGAAGCGGCCTCGAACGCTGCTGGCACCGTGTCACTTTTTTTTGTTTGTTTTTTCCGGAAATTGACAAAAGGCCCAGAAGGCTCAAACCTCGGCGTTAATATTAGCCGGGGGCGGCCGAGCATCGCCCCCCGAAACCTCGCCCTGGCCCCCTTCCCCCTCTGCCCGGGCAGGAGGAAGTGAGAACTACACAGATTTTGGCACAAGCGCGACACATCGTGGGGCCCCGGCGGAGGGAGGCGGACTTCGCCGCAGCCCGCTCCGCTTTACCCCGCACCGTCGGCATCGGGCGTGCCGCCCGCTTCGCCGCTCTGTTCTCCTCCCCTCCTTCATCCCCTCCCTCCCTCCTTTTTTCTCTCTCCGGCAGCCCTGCACGCACCGCGACAAAGGGTGAGTGCTGCCGCCCCGCGCGCCAGAGAAATGGCGCTGGAGCGGCTCCTTTCTTCCCGCCCCCTCTGCTCCCCCTCCCTTTCAGCTTCACCACCGATCCACCCGCGCATCTCCCACCCGCAGCGAAGGCCCCCCCAGCCGACTCCCTCGACCCCTTTTCCCACTTATGAATGAGTTCTCGGGTCCCAGAGCCCCACTGCTTTCCGAGTCCGCTTCCCTCCCCCCGCCCCTCGCTCACGCCCGGGCCTCCCCGCCGCAACGCGGGAAATGGCCGCGTTCCAAGGGAGCCCCCTTCTAACCCACCCCGGTGCTCCTCGCCCTGCCGCAGCTACCGAGGGCCGCGCTCCGCGGCGGCGGGCAGCATCGGCCCGACGCGCATTCGCAGCGGCAGCCATGATGGCGGCCGGGCGCCCGCGGTCCGCCACCCCCCTCCGCTCCCCCAGGCTTACCCAGTCGCTTTCCCTGTCGCCGCGAGGCATCTTCCTTCGTTTGGACGCCTGGCGCGGTCCTGCGCTCGCCCCGCGTTGGAGAGACGTCTTGGCCCCCCTCCTGTGCCGGCGGCGACGACGGTCGGAGGTTGTAGCGGCTCGCGCGTAGGCGGCGGCGGCGTCGTGCGCTCTGCCCCGTCACAGCCGCCGGCGCGCAGTGCTCGCCCAGCCCAGCCCAGCC
>VWPU01020016.1:0-15613 GCA_013398955.1 Callaeas wilsoni
CGCGTGTGCCCGTGACCCCCCGCCTCAGGCCGCCCCTTCCTCCGCGGCCCCCGCCGCTGCCGGCATCGCCCCTCAGCTGCGGGGCACAGGCGCGTTCGGCGGCCCGGCCGCTCCCCGCCGTGGCCGTGCCGCAGGAGGTGCGGGCACGCCGCGCCAGCCCTGCAGGAACCAGCAGGGCAGGCGAGAAAAGGCTCCGTCTCTCCCTTCCCTTCTCCCTCCCGGAGGGCTCCCCTCCTTACCGGGCTGGCGAGGGTCCTCTGCCGCCTCCGGGCTCGCTGGGGCTGGGGCCAGAGCGAGTGGCGGCGGCGGCTCCTCCTCAGCGCCTCCCCGAGCCCCTTCCCCACCCTCGTCCTCCCCCGCTCCGCCTGCGCCGGCGTGAGCCGGCGGCCGGGAATGCGGGAAGCGCGGCCGGGCTGCGCTGGAGCCCCCGCAGGCACGCAGGGGAGGGCGGGGGAGCCCCCAAAACTCCTAAATCTATGGCGAAGGGGCAGCGCGAGTGGTCCCTCGGGTGTCCTCCAAGGTTATTACACCTTCTTACTCTCTGCAGCTTACAGCAGAATTTACAGCTGCGATTAAAATGATCAGGAAGAATGTTGTGCACAGAAACAGCGTTATAAAATAGGAATATTAAGTTAATTACGCAATTTGTCTTAAAAGCGTTAGGGAAAAACCGGGATGTGCAGCATACCTACTCAGCTCGGAATACCTGCTTTTGCCACCAATATTCATTTTCTCACTTTGGCAATAGAAGATACACCCTCAGATCTTTTCGACTCAGCATCACAATCAGCAATATGTGACGTTTTTATATCCTCTTATTACACTTACAGCATGTATGAGCATTAATCAATTTTACAAGGTTATGTTTATTTCATTATTTTCCTCAGTTTATTAGTGCTGGGGAAAAGCCAGCCCCGGAGAGGTTGAGTAAGCTGCCCACTGATGACTGAATCGGTATGAGAGCTGTCAGCAGCACACCTCACACAAAGGGATTAGGCACTGCACCTACCGATGCACCTCTCCCACCTCTAGCTCCTTGCTTGGGGAGTTTATAGGCTACAGGTACCTGCCACTTCCACATGAAACCTAGCAGTGCCTCTTGGCATATCTGTCCTTACAATACACGTGCCACTCCCCTTCATGTGGCACAGGACACAGGGCTCTAAGACCCAGGCGGACCATAAAAATCCAAATTGCCCGGGACACAAGATCTCTGTCATATGCTCTCTACATGACACTTCTGGAATGGGAGTAGGGTCATACAGAGCTGTGCGGGCAATTCATGCCACAGAAACGGGTGGGATGTAGAGCACCTTGCCTTCAAAATTCATTATAGATGGAAAAAGAGCTTCTGCCTTCTCCAGTACCAGGGTGCTGTCACAGTGGTTTGGAGCACTCAACAGGAGAGTGGAAGCTCTGTTTGAATTTCATTTTTGCCTTTACAAGGAAAAACAACTTAGAGCTTCTTTTACAGTTGGACTCGGTGATCTTAAGAGTCTTTTCCAGCCTCAGCGATTCTGTGACTCCAGCAAAGGAGTTTCAGATTTCATTCACTGGAAATGTAGCAGAAGGAAACTTGCAAGGAAAGAAACCACAGGAAGTGGTTCCACCGGCGGAGGCCCCAGCTGTCTGCAGAAAGTGACTGATGGTTGCTGGGATGATTCTGAGTAAACAGGGGTTTGGTTGCCTGCATCACAGGCATATTCTTTAACATAAACATCTGCCTTGACAGGCTGGCCAGGCCTCTGGCAAGGCTGAAAAGGCCATACCTGAATGGTGACTGTTTGACACCAAAATGAGGAACAGGTAGACAAAGAAGTGAATTAATAGAATAGTTAGTGAAGTGTGGCTTTGTTCAAAGACTGTGATCTTGCAGTTTGAAAACTAACCAAAAGGAAAGTTTTTCAGAAAGTCAGAATGAGAGAGAACTGTCGCTAGTATTATCTTTCAGGACACCGAATAGAGAGCTTGATAAGCATCAGTTCCTGCAGAAACTCTCCCAAAGGACATTGTATAGGAGACATACAAATCTGCAAACTTAGCGAAATTCCTTTGGGAAATATCCAAAAAGCAGGCAGGCTAGAAGAACAGTTCCCAACTAAGAACCAATTAGGACATTAAATTGCTCGCATGTCACAGTCGGTTCATGACAACTTCCCAGAAATCTCTAGAAAAAAAAAGCTGAGAGCATAATTTGATTAAGGAGATGAAGAAACAACAGGGAATTGTGCCAACCTGAGAAGGCTGCCCTTTGAACCCAGGAAATGAAGGTAGCAGTGAAGCTCTTAAATGTGTCAAGGGCTGGGGAGAATGTGGAGGCTTCAGCTCGAGAAGCAATAATAATCTGTCTGAAGTCTTGTGGGAGTTTGTAGGAAAAAAGTGTTACACGCTTTTTTGGAATGAGGTGGACAAGGATGAACTGTGTGAGAAGAGCACGGAGTCAAAACATCTGCAGTTTCCTCTAAAGAGGACTGCAAGTTGTTTGATACACTGGGAAATATGCTACAGGTCCTCAAAACTCACTCTGGAGCATCTATTTTTTTGTTGGTTTTACTTCATTTAATTAAAAGATAAGCTTTCCTTGGCTCCTTCCCAGATGTCAGTTTTTCTCTGAATTCTTGCCAATGCAAGCGATGCAATCTTGGTGAGGTACTCACTCTGAGCAAAGCAATCATTTTTCCATTAAGCATCCAGAGGGGAAAAGAAATGTAACAGAAAACATGCAGAAAACATGCAAAAGTAATTAACCTTGCTTTTTCCCTCAGAAATTTCTGCCTGTGGCTTTACAAAGTAGCAGCTTGACCTATGATATTTGTGTTGCTTTGAGGCTGACCAAAAAAACCAAAAAAGTCAAATGCAAGAACTATCTAATAACTAAAATCATGTCTCTATTAAAATAATTTTTACCTACCACTCACTCCTACTTATGACTGCCCAGCTTCAATGACGTGAGGGGTTGAATTGAAATCTTTTTTACATAGTGCTTATTTAGGAACAAAATGTTAAATGGACACCTGTTATCTCTATGGCTCCCAATACCCACTTCTTATATTTCTGATTTAGCAAGTCAGCTTGCCCTCTAACCTTTTCTCCAATTTGGTTGTTACTCTGGATTTGGAAAGGGTATATCTTCTGCAGTTTTTAGATGCCCCAGACTAAATGATTCCACAATTCTATAATACAGACCAAGTGAAGCAAACTGAAACGTAATGGAAGATGTTGATGATTTTTTAATCATCTATTAGACAAATACTAAAATTCTGATTAATGGAATAACATATATTGAAGAGTCATAAAGGAGTCAAACACCAAACAGAATATCAATTGCCACATATTGCAAACATGTTTTTAAAAATCATTTTGCTACTGATATATATTTACTTCTTTTTCCTTGTGAGAGGGAGGGAATTAATTAAGCAATGTTGCTTTTATTTTCTTAATACAAGGAATTCATATTTCACCGTTTCACTTTTTTCCAATGATGTGTTAGCCTTCAGCCAAGGTACAGGTGAAGATTAGGGACTCTGAGAAGAAAATTTAAAAATTAAGCCTACAATTAATGCAATTAATATTTAAATGTCAGAAGATGTTATTAACAGATCTTGTCACCTGCCAGCCTGATCGAGTTATATTCAAACCTGGTGTTTATGATGAAGGAAAATCATAGCTATGCATGGAAAACTGCCAAAGAGACTTTGGACAGGTTGATTTCTTAAATAACAGTAATTTAACCCATTTACAGTTTCCTCATGTGGACGTAATACCTGAGGAGAAAGAGAAGGTGGCAAGTTGTTCAGTGCAAATAAAGCGAAAACCAAAAGACAAATGTTGATTTTTTAAAAAAGGACCCTACTAGTGCAAGGACTGCAGTGCACATAGGGGGTTGTGCTCTGCTCCCGGGGAACAAGGCACAGGCAAGGGCAAACAGTCTCAAGTTGCACCAGAGGAGGTTTAGATTGGATAATAGGGAAAATTTCCTCACTGAAATGGTTATCAAGCATTGGCACGGGCTGCCCAGGGCCGTGGTGGAGTCACTGTCCCTGGAAGTGTTAAAAAACATGTAGATGTGGCACTTGAGGACGTGGGTTAGTGGTGGCCTTGGTTAGTGCTGGGTTAAGGGTTGGACTTGATGATCTTACAGTCCTTTCCAACCAAAACAATTCATAATTCTGTGATTTGAAATTCATTGCCACTTTTCACCAATTTAGTGGCAGCACTGAGTACTAAGTAACCAGCAGTGAAATGTCATAGTGCTGCAAATAATTAGTTAAACAGCTCATGTTTTCAGGTCAAATTATGCCTAAACAAATACGTCTGTGCATGTCTGAAGTGCCTCACATCACAAAATGCCAAGCCACTTTGCATTAAGTGATTGATGCCAGACACAATAGGCTCCTTGTCACACGAGCCTTAATCTTGCTTTTTTAACCATAAACCTTACAATGTTTGTACTGCAATCTTTCAACTTTTTAATAGGAATCCAGAGGTAGATTGGTTATTTCCTAATTGGCTGATCTTTAAACCTGGTAGTCTCTGCATGTGAGCAGTTTTCTGCTATGGCAATTTTTTCCTATGTTTGATCTGTGTCTAAAACAGTTGGATCTGGAAATCAGGACAGAAATGTGAGCTGACAACATCCCAGTATTTCCTGTGTTTCAGAAATGAAACTGAGCTTCCAAAACCTTACAGAAGTCAGGGCAAAACCCAGTTCTGGGGTGTGCATTTACAAGACTTTTTCATTTTATTGGATTTTCCCATCTCGGAACACAGTTAGAGAAAAATTTCTATGAGAGAATACCCAGTGGTATTTTTCAGAAAGTCAGAAATGTACACTACATTTTCTGAAGGCACTCCATTTTTCTACATATACGAGATCATGCTATTATTCTCTACTGATGTCTGGTCTATGATATTCCAGATATTCCTTGATAATATTAGAGAAAGTGCAGACACCTCGGCAACCCCTCAGCACAAACCCAGTTCATTCATAAAATTACTACAGAATATTGTATCATCATAATAATCAGCTACAATATTCAGGTTATTTCTACATTTCATTTGGTAATATCAGTTTTTTACAAGTGCAGATGCTTTGTCTTTTTGCAGTTGGATAGCACAGGCTCTTCCTTCAGATATTTCCAATTCCTCACTGACATTTCTTCCTGATACAATCCTTGCTGTAAACTGTCTTTGCGTGAGTAGGGACTTTCAGCATTTCAGCAAGAGATTCACAGTGTGGCAAACTCTTAGTAGACCACTAGAAACAGACTTAAACCCCAAACAGCTGGTAAATATAATTAATTCATTATTAAATGTTGGGCTCCAAAACACTTTAAAAGTTCCAGAACAAATGACTGTACCATGATCTACTGTGCAGGGGCTCACCTACCCCTGACCACTGCCTGCCTTCTAGAAGCACAGGCTGTATGAGCTCAGCAAGCTTTGAAAGAAGATTTTTTTTTTTTTGCTGAGCTTTTGTTACATCTCGCACAATATAAGAAAAGACTGAAGTGAAATTGAGAGAGTGACAGTGAGAGAAAAAGAGAAGATAAAAAATAAGAACATGAAAAATAACCTCAAGCTATAATATTGTAAAGTCAGAAATCAACTCAGCAGGAGTTAGGATGATCCTGTTTAAGTAGCACAGGGCAATAGTTTCCCAGTGGATCGCTGCCCAGCCAGCAGGCCCAAGATCTGTGTACGTGGGAGTGGTAGGCTTTTAGGAAAAGCAGAACCTATGGGGGTAACCTTCCCAAGAAGATTTATAGGATTCCTTTGCCTCTGAAGATCTCTATTCCCAGCATTTGCCCAGTCTAAATTGTCAGTAAGAAGAAAGACAGGAACATGTTTGAGCAGATCACGATCCTTTTGTTAAAAAGTAATCTAAATGAGTGAAAAGATGTGTGTATTTTGTGGAAGCTGCACTTCCCAACAGTCAAGTCCTCAGGCTGTGTGGAGAACTTAACAAAATAGAACCCTTTAGTAGCAAATGATTCAACCTAAGGAATCAAATTTTCAGGCAGCGTAAATTGCCCTGATGAGCTTCCTTCATGCATTGTTTTTTCTGCAGGAAGATATTCAGATCACAGTAAACACAGCTGAACTAAGATAGCCATAGTTTAACAAAAAGGAACCTTAAATTACTGATTATGCAGGAGTGCAGAAATGAATTGTCAGAAAAAATCAGGATCAAAGGTTTTTCAGTTTTCAATTTTTCAGAATTCAATAGAACTCTCAGCTATTTTAGCTATTCCTCTTTCAAAGGGCTCTGTTTGTGAACTGGCAAAAATAAAAATGAGAACCACAACAAAAAGAAGACACCACATTCAATCAATACTGCAACTGAGACAAAGATCAGAGAGCTCACGTACCTGTGGTAATCTGGGCAGGTGGACTAAGATGCTGGAAGATGACTGGATGGTTTTGTGTTGTCCTTTTAACTACCACATAACAGCAACACTGTGAAAAAAGAATAGATATGTAAAAACATTTAGACACGACCTTCTGAGTGCAAAGAGATAATAGCTAGATATTAATATTTATTTCTCACATGTGACCCAGGATCTATTTTCTTTTAGTCTGGTTAGAATGTTTTTATCATATCAACAAGTCATTGTTTTGCCTTCGGAAAATCCCACTGATAGCTTACAGTGATAGTTCATTTCAAACAGGCTGCTTCATTCTCTTCTATGCTGCTTTATTTAGTTACTAAAGCATGGCATCACCTGGGGTAGCCAATACTGCATTTGGAATAAACAATAACAATTTATTGAAGCATGAGATGATGTTATCCATTTCCATCTCAGGCTGTCACGGGCACACATGAAGTAACAGAGCACTGAGCCCAAAATACCTCAGAAGATCATGTGTGTGCGTGGATTTTCAGCAATTCCATTGTCTGCTAAATCCTTCCGTCTCTTCAGCTTCTGGGGATGTGATCAGATTTGTGAAGAGCTTCGTTGCTCAAGCCCTCATTTTGACTACCCTGCGCTGAAATGTTCTGCCACAACAGAAGCTGATGGGATGGCACATCCAGTCAAACCTTGTGGGCAATACAGCACGGTACTTTCATAAAGCTATTTTTGTAAGGCAAGAAGAGAGAAACGCATCAACCTCCTCTATGCATAAATACTCTCTTAGCAAGTGCTTTTTGGGCCATAAGGATGTTTGACTCTTGCACTGGAAACACCTTCACTGATAATTGTAGTGCTCGTCAGGCTCTACCATTTTGACAGTGCAAGCATGGCCCTCAGGAGGTTTCTGAGTAGGTGAATCTGGATTGAGTTTTAGGACTTAAAAATGTTAAAAAAAAAAATTCAAAGCAAAATAAAACAAAAAGGAACTCCAAGATGCCTTTATGATTTTGTGGTTGGTCACTGAGAATGCTCATTTTTCTCATGTGAAAAGTTATTTGTTCGTGTGCAAAAGAAAGAAAGTTTGAGAGAATGGTAAATTTGCTTGTCTATCATTATAGAGAAGGACAGAGAGGAAATTAACTTTTAGAAATTACAAATAACAATTATAGAAAGCAATGAAACTAACAAAGCCATAATCTTCTAATGATTTCACTAGTCATGTGGTTAAAAAAATTATAAAGAAAAATTATATTTTAAATTAAACTTTAAGAAGATATGTTGTTGTTTGCAGCTCTTTTTGAGTTTAGAAGTCCTTATATAATGGATTCTAGACACCAGAAGTAGTTTCAGCAATCCAGGCTTTTTGAAGGATTACTTTTCCTACTTCTGAATTAAGTCTGGTAAAAAGATCAGATTTCAAGGCAAAGATGAATATATGTACAAATTTTGGGAGGAGAGACAGTACTTAAGCTGAATTATTCCATCATGTCCAAAAGGATGCTTGGAGAAAAAAAAAATATCACCAAAACTCCTAGGAAACACTGTTTGTGTGTGGAATAGGAAAGGCAAAGGCTTAGTTTAATTAAAAGATTTAATGGGAGGAAAGGTTGAAGAGACCCATAGAAGATGTTAGCACCAGGGATGTCTGGTGGATTTCTGGATTATCTGACATGGACAGAGCATCCCATCTCTATCCACTCCTTTTCCAAACAACACCTAGGCTAAGTTTTGCAGTACATGGCTTAGAAATTGCCCCCCTTGAAACCTGCAATGCAGACGGCCGAGCACTTTTTGCTGAAGTTATGAGGTCTGATGCAAAAGAGAGGGTTGTTTATCATCCAGCTTTGAAAGAAGCTGGAGAAAACAATTGCCTCCCCTTCAGATGGAAAGTGCACTGCATGATTCAGCCTCCCTGTTTAGAGCAGCTTGCACCTGAAGGCAGCGACACTGAAGAAAAGAAAAATGGGTGTTGGGCGGCCTCACAGGTGTCACTCCAACCCTTCCTGCAGCAGCGAGTTCCGAGTCTTCAGGACACATGCAAATGTCCAACTTTTATTGGACCTGCAAAGTTGTTAACGAAGCATGGTTTGAATGCTCATCAACTGTTAGGCAGAAGAGAAGGGAAGGGAGGTCCTAATGGAGGCAGGACGACAGCTTTCCACCCTGAGGGAGAGATGTACTTGGCAGCAGGAGCCTCTCTTTTCCTGAGCTCCTTGCAATCCTCATCCATACCAGTCATCTGGCTTTGAAACCTCCAGTCATCATTATTCACCGTATTCCTAGCATGACATTTTCTCCAGCAGAATTTCATATGGCTTCTGTGGCATGTTATTGTTTCTTTTATGAATGTTAATAAGATTTTTCCTGAAGGGAAACTGGGGAAGATAAAAATTTTTTTTAAAAAAAGAAATTGAACAATTGAACTCCTGAGGAAAACAGAAAGGAATAAAACAAACAAAAATCAATCAATAAAAATAGCTCTAGATTTTATATTTTTAAAAATTTCTTCATCTACTTTACTAAAAGATTACTCTAGAATCTTGAAATGTTAATATGGAGGAGTAGAGAACTAGTATCATGTTGACAACAGAAGACATGAGTAACTGAGAGGAAGGTTGTTAAAATGCTTAAAATGAAATTTGTCTTCATTCATACTACTTTCAAGATTGAATTCACATGCAAGAAATGATCCCACTGCTAAACACTTATTGTTACCTTTGCATCAGTAAAAATGTGAGAGTTCTGGGGACGTATGTGGAATATTGCAGTCCAAGGAGGAAAGGAAGGAAAAACTAACATAATGCTCCTGGGACTTCTGAGGAAAAAGAAGGAGCACTCCTGCCATGACTTTAAACTGCAGTGAAAATATATGCTGTCTATTAATCACTGCAAAGTTCCAAGACATATGAAAAAGAGACCGAAGACCTTCTGCATGTAAAACAGCATTATTCATTGTTCTACAGAAAAGCAAAAATGCATGTACACAACACTGGCTTGTAATTATGCATCAGGTGACCGTGTGGTGCAGCAGTAACTCTGTTTAGTAAGGATTGTGCCAGTGTCAGTTCCCTGGGGAGATGTACCTCTCAGGCCTTCTTCTGTTGCCAAAGCAGCCCTTCTTACGGGGGATGGAGTGTTTCTTTCTCGGGTCATGTGCTGCCAGTGTGACACTGACTTCGTGCTGTGATGAAAATATACCCTTGGGGGTCACTGTGCTGACATAATGAACTGCTCCTGATATATATTGCCTGACTGTTAGCCAAAGCTTTGATCATTCTTGAGCACTGAAGAACCTTTTACGCGGTGAATGACGAGGCAAAGTACCCAGCCGTTTATTTTTGACTGTTGTACATTAACTGAGATCTCTTCACGTGGTTTTATTCAAACCTCAGTTTCTCCCAATGGAAAATGAATATATTAAAATCTATCGGCCTCATAAATGTGACAGGAGGACTAATCAATCTGCTTTTACATGAATCCTGAGAGACTAGGAATTTTTGAAACTGTTTACTTCCAGAAACCTTCTTCTTCTTCAGCTGCCTCCTGTTTTTAAAATATGTTGCTCCAGATTTTCAGAATCATTTTTTAAAGCTGCAGATCATTTAAAGCAGAGGAAAATTCTAAAAACAATGTGTGAATATAGTCCCTCAAAGTTTGTTTTCTTAGCCATAGAACTTCAGGAATGATGTAAAAATATACATGGAATCTTGCAGACATTTTTCTGACATGCACTTTTCCTGATGTCAGGAACATTAATCCACCAACACCAGAGGTTTATGTCCAAAAAGGAGACAGAGGAGTCCCGTTACTTTATTCGAATAAAGGGAGAGGCCATGGGGCAATCCCCTGGGGTCTCTCAAATTTTAGGAGAACGCAGTCTCCTTTCTATCCTAATTTCCCAGCCGCGTTTTCCTTCTCTCTTTCCCCACTGGCTGAGATACTTGAGAGGTACAGACTTCCCGGAACGCCTAATTCCTAAGATTCCCTTCTAATGTATCCCCCCCCTTGCCTTTTTTTAATTCTTATGGAATTTATGGTTCTCCTCATTGTTTCTTTCATCTTTTGAGATTAAATTTCATTTATTAGCAGACCTACAGTTTATTCATAAAGACAAATCTCTCTTTCCATTCATCAATCAGTGGAATCCTTCCCATTGTTTCTTTTCTCTCTTAGTGCTAGTTTTTATCTACCAGCAGGCCCACAGCTTATTTGAAAAGACAAGTCCCTCATTCCTTTCACTGACAAGTAAAAACTGTGAGCCTTTACCAGTGTATTAGCTAAAACCGGGCACCTGGGTAGAGTTTAAATCATGAGGATTTAAAGGTCTGTTGGACCAAGGTCCACATTCTTTTTGAAAACAGATGTTGCCATAAATAAGCAAGACTACCCCTGTTTTGTAAGAAGAAAATCTGTGCATACACACAAGCAAGCAGATTTCCAGCATTTTGCAAAAAGTGTGAAATGTCTTGTTTGTATAATCCTTTCTGAAATTCCAAGGAATTTCCCCAGAAGACAGTACACCTTTGTAGACATGCACATCCCACCAGGGCTCTAAGGAAAGCTAGGTAATCTTATTATTTCAGTGGAAATATTACCAAAAGCTAAATCTTGAACATAACTATTAGAACTAGGACTTTGAAATCTCTGTCTACTGGTAGCTTTGGCAGCTTGAAAAAGGAGACAGCTTATAAAAGCTGCTTCAAACTCATTATTAAATGGATCAAGGAAAAAATACGTACATCAATTAAATAAATTTTTTAAAAGATGCTTGAAAAAGCATCATTGGGTACAAGATGCCCAAATGTCTTGACAACAGGCCCCAAATAAAGGTGCTTTTGAAATCTTGCTGTGAGTTCAAGGGAACAGTTAGCAGAGCAAATTGAACACACGACTTGAGGGATGATGTTTAGCCATACATTTTGGCAACTTCCAGCTACCACAAATGGCATCACATTCTCAGAATCTAATTTAATATTTTGGGCTGGGGCATCTTCTGCCCTTAGAGCCCCATTCTTCTGGATTCTGTAAGAAGAGCACTTTCCTTCTCTAGATTAATATTTTAATGGCTTTTTTCCTAATTGTTCTGCTTGTTGCTGTGAGTTAGATTGCCTGGAAGCAAAATTTGTGTGACTCAATCATTTGTATATTCTAAACAGAGACGGAGAGAGAGGAAGGCAGTAGCATGAATAAAATGTAAAAATAAAATGCATTGCTTTGTCTGACCTGCTTTAAATGCCAGATTAATGTCTGCTTGATTTAGTTCTTTTTTTTCCCCCTTGTTCATCTAACAAATGGTTTCATAGCACTGTGTTGAGCACAGTTTATTTTTTACCACTAAAGCTCTGGATCCCGGTACGGGTTATTAGTGATACGACATGAGCTCTAAAAGCTCAATATCATGAACACAAATCTTTTTAAAGAGAAAAGATTTCACGTGCGTCGCTCCTGAATCAATTTAACTCTAAAGCACCTTCTCTAAATTGGAATATGTTTCCTATTCATTTCTTGAGCTATTGTGTTTAAATAAAATCTTCCTCATGGTCCATTTAGTTTTACTACCTGTATTTTAACCACTGGACCAAGGAACACAAAGACCTGGAAGTCGTGATGCCTGCCCTCTGTACTCAGCTCTGTCATTCTCCTAGCACTCCCTGCTGTTTCAATTTCCTCAGCAGAGAGGGAAGAGGTGATAAAATTTTCAGATATTTAAAGCAATTTATACCAACTCTGTGGCTGTTATTAAATTCCAAAAGGTTGGCTTGTACTTTATATCTTATCATAATAAATTCCAGTGCAGGAACATTTTAAAATGATAAAGTTATTGCAGCCCTTCTTTTAGAAAAAAGCCAGAAAGGATCCCAACCTGTCAGCTTCTTTTGCCCAGAGAAGCTGTGGATCTCCCATCCCTGGAAGTATCCAAGGCCATGCTGGATGGGGCTTGGAGCAACCTGGGATAGTGGAAGGTGTCCCTGCCCATGGCAGGAGGGTGGAACAAGATGAGCTTTAAGGTCCCTTGCAATAGAATATGGTTCTATTATATAATTTAGCTATAAATAGAATATTCTGCAGAGATTCATTAACAGAACTGATAGAAATTCGCATTTCTATTTTTTGGTTAAGTTTTGAAATTTGTCTTTGTTTAAATGACGAATGAAAATCAGTTTGTGGAACCAGTTTTCCCTTGGTTTTGTTTTGCAGAGCTCAGAAAACATCATTGAAGAAAATTGCTTTAGGGAATTTGCCATTTTTAAATTGCACTTTGAAATATGAAGTGTCAACCAGAACACTGCATTTTAAAAAAAAATTATTATTTAATGATTTTTCACTAGTAACAACAACAACATTAGAGTAATAGTGCTGCCAGTAGTCTACTTTAGTATGAAATAAAACATCTGAAGGTTTTTTAAGTATTATGGACAGTTGTCTCTTAATGATAACTGAGATATCTTCTTTAGTATAACAGGGTGTTACTTGTAGTACTACAGCATAAATGTTCAAGTGTTTGAGGGGGGGATATTTCACCTGGTACAAATTAGCTACTGTATTTAATTATCTGGTGAAGAAAAGGATTATTTCAATATTGTTAGAAGACACTGAAATGATGCAATACATCATTAAGATACAAATCACGCAGAAAATAAAACCCCATGCATAAGCACCAAAGCTATTTGTAGACAACTTTTGAAATAAACTCTTTTCCTCTTTGTCTGATCCTCCCAATCCTCTTGAACCACTCCGGTCATTCATCCCCTTCACTCCTTGTTTAGAGAGTTTCTTTAGCTGGGGTGTGTGGCACTGTCACCCAGATTCACACGTGGTTGTCAGATGTGTCTTTCTAAGCAGGAAAGCAGTAACACAAGTTGGAGTCCTGGCCTCCATCAGCAGCCACCTGATCTCGTCTCCAAACTTCCCTTCAGCCGCTCCTGGTGCCTCTTAAGACACACTGACTTTGTAAGGAAATAAATTTGTCACTTACAGTGCACTGAGGAAACAGCGAGGTCACCTTAACTACACATAGTTCGGAGAGAGTTCATAGGTGCTTAAAATGTGTTGTAAAAGATGACTAGTCAAGAGAACATCTCATCCAAGGGATTGTGGTGTCCTGTGTTTGATCTGAGCAAGGCCAGATGAAAGAGAACAAACAAATGAGAAGAACAGAGTGGGATAACCCTCATCTCCGCCAGCATTAATTAGATAGATAAGAATTTGCACTGAGATAATCCGTGAGCATGTTTTTCATTCTCAGGAAAGGAGAAGGATGGGGGGCAGTATGGGGGTGTGGGTGTGTGTATTAAATTTCTGTGAAGTGCACATCTTGAGTAGAGTGAATGATTAGGACAGTAATTAATACAGTTGGACTTCCTCCTCCTCCTCCAGTGGGCAGCTTCAGACAGAGCAGACCTGTCTTCACAGAGCCCTTCTGCAGCCCCTGAAAAGAGGGATGCTCCTCCAGAGGCTGACACAGAGCATCCCTTCAGTCCTGAAAGGCACACTGGGACAACCTCTCCATTTTTCCTCAACCATAAAGCAATAATCTTATCCTGTATTCCACGGGTACCTCTAAGGGTGCTGCAAGGTGTACCTCGGAGCAGCAAACTTTTTCACAGTGTATTTGAATTCATCTTACAGGATTTTTCACCTGCAGTAAGAAATTGTTAAGGACTGCAACGAAAAGAAATTGAAAATCACTGCTCTAGATGCAGCCTAATAAGATTGTCCTTGTGGATCAAAAGTTAGCTGCTGTGAAAAAGCCTTAGATGCTGTTTTCCATTTTCAAAGCTGTGCAAACATGTGAGATTTAATCCACTGAATGAGCTCTGTGAAAGCTTAGATCTTCCTGCAGCGTTGCACTGCGTGGTCTGACACACTTACATAGCAGTTCTAGGATGTACCCAATTACCAATGCCTTACTCTGTACTCTGATTTCAGCTTATTGCCCTGCCCTGCTTTGCCACATTGTCTCTCTCCTTTTATTTTTCCTTTCAAAAGGATTCTTTGCTGCCATCTACTTGGCACAGTCAATTACAGCAGCACGAAATGCTACCGAAGCAGACTACTAACATCCAACCTTCACTTGAATAAGGTGCAAAGCAGCTGTACGAGTATTTCTCTCTGTTATTTTTCTTTTCTTGAACACCTTTTAATGACAGTCAAATTCTTTCAGCAGAACACTGAGGCGACCATGCTGCTGCTGCATAGTTCATCAAAAGTGGTTTTGGAAAGTGCTGGAGCAGAGCACAGCTCCTTTGAAGTCTGTGACAATTTATAGTGGCGTTGTGCAATTGGGTTTGGGGAGATTTATTTTCCATTTTGCTTTGCTGTGTATTGAAATTAATTTTGTTGATAATGCAGGAGAATATCCGTGCATGTCCAGATCTCTCTTTCTTCCTGAAGCTAAGGAAAATGTATCAGAGGGGTTAATTCACCTTATTCACCAGCAGGGAGGAGTGGAGACACGGTGTAGAAAAGGGATTCACCAGTGAACTGCTTTCTCCATCCTGAGGCCCTGAAGGTGCACCCAGGAAATGCTAATGAGGGATGAGAAGGGTGTAACAACTCCCTGACTCTGGTTAACGCAGTCCCAGCCCAGACAGATCAGTAACCTTCCAGCTCACTCATCCATCAGCAACCCAGCTGGCTCTGCCAGTTTTTGCAGTGAGCTCTGATTAAGCTGGATGTAACAAAATACATCAGTCGAGGAAACAAAGGCACCTTTCCCCTTGCTGGGTCTGTGTTTGCAGAACACCAAGCATGTCAGAACAGCCCTGCATGGTGGCTGTGGCTTGTTCTGTGGAGGCAAGAGGATGAATGAAAGGCAGTGTTTCTGAGTATGGCTGCTTTAGAAACCATCTATCCAATCAAAACAGCCCCAAACACTTACTTAAATCAGTAGTTTCAGTTTATCTGGTCTGTTCCTTTCTTAGCAGGGACATTCTGTGCAAAGAGGATGCTTGTCATCATCTAGACCTGTTGTATCACCCTGGTTGGTGATATCCCACAATAGGCTCTGGAGGGTGTTCCAGAAAGAAAGCTCTCAGACATCTCAATAGGCTGATCAACTGTTTTACTTTCCTGATTTGAGCTTCGTACCTGCAGCATGAAAGAAGACAGACATGACCAGCTTCTTTACAGGATTTGTGTCTGAGGGGGTGTATTGGTAGACCGTGGGGTCCCTGCTCCAGCATGGCGCAGTGGAAGCATGCTGGGCCCATAACCCAGAGGCTGATGGATCATAAACCATCCTCTGCTACCAAAAA
>VWPU01020018.1:0-34411 GCA_013398955.1 Callaeas wilsoni
AGCCCAGCCCAGCCCAGCCGAGCCCCGCCTGGGCACCGCCGCCCTCAGGTCAGGCGGCAGCGGGCGGGGCCGAAGGGTCGCGGCTCCGGCGTCATCCGGCGCGGGGCTGCCTGAGCCCGGGGCGGGGCTTTGCGCCGTAGTGAGGAACAGCGAGCTGCGCCGTGTTGGTATTGCTGGGTGGTGGGTTTCCGTTTCTCTGTTTGGGTTTTTAGAGGAAGTGGTTTTTGTTTGGTTCGTTGGTTTTGGGGTTTTTTTGGTTTGGGTTTTTTGGCTTTTTGTTTTGGGTTTTTTTGAGGGGAGAGGGTTAGAAGTCTACACAGAAGATTAAAAATACAAAATTGAAAACGCGGAGTTAGAAAGCAGCGCGTCTCATACCGTATCCCTAATTAAACTTTTTTGTCTGTTTTTGTTAGTTTGTTGTTTGGTTTTTTAATGCTCTTGATGTTTTAGAGGAACAGAGGTCTGCGTGTTGATTTCACTTCACTATAAATTAATTTCGCTGGTAACATGGAAGATCACTTCCTTTTTGTCTTCTGGTTTCTGTAAGTCACACCACCATCTAGGATCAACATGTCAAACTGAAAAATAATGTATAGCCCCGGTGATATCAAGTGGGTTTTTTTCCTGTTGTTTTTCAGTAGCCGCGTGGCTTTGCTATTTGTAAGGAATTGAGTTAGTAATTTAAATCCATATATCCTTTACTCTTTTAATAAGAAACTATAATTAGCTGTATATGTGTGTACAGAAGCACATATCCCACATTCTAGTTATGGAGTTGGTATGAATATCCAAAAAAGGGAAAATAAGGCCTGAAAGCTATCATTCTGAAGTCTCCCCTTTCATGTCATGTTTTCACATTTCATTTTGACTGCCTCTTTAATCCTGCCAAAATGGCAGGCTGCACTGCTCAGGGTTGTATTTCCGAAGGTGGCTGTCTCCCGGTGAGACTTGCCAGCCTGGGCAAGCTGGAGCTGGTTGCTGAACTAAGTGCTGGGCTGTGGGAGAGAGGAGCTGCATTTGTGCACTGGTGCTGTGAAAAAAAACAAAAGAAAAATTATCTCATTAAACATCCAGCACTTGCCTTAGAACATGAACACTCACATTCTCAGTCAAACTTCCAACTTCTCAGTGACACAGCTCAAATTTCTGGATATAATCTGGCAGTATATTACTGATTTGCAACTTTGATAATCAATGCTAAAAATTTTCTGCAGCTTGACTTCCACGTGGAAAATTTCTAGCCTGGTTAAATTTAGCAAAGGTCCATTCCATGGTGCATGACTCTTTACCTGTGCTAAGTCTTCCAGAACTTGCTGAGTTCCAGCCCTGTTAAGGCTCACTAACTTGCTTTCTCAGGTACTGCATGTGTATACTGACCGTGAATCAACCTTTAACTCACTCAGGACCACAGACCATAAGAAATTCATACTGACTTTAGGTAGGGGCAGCCCTGTCCAACACTGCCCTTGGCAGATGGGTTTACCTCTTAGCTTCATTTAGCTCCAAAGTATCTCTAGAAATTTGTCACACATTGTGGTTTCTAGCATAACATTTACCTAGAAATTCTGTATTCCAAATTTTTCACATGCCCACTCTTCAGTCCTTTTCCTGCTGACAAGAAACAGACAGCAACCCAAAAGAGAGAAAGTTGTCCACAAATCAGGGAGAGTTCCTCTTTCTGAACAGCAGTAATGATGAGATTCAAGCTGTCTGCAAATCAGGGAGGGTTCCTCTTTCCAAAGAGCAGTGAGGACGATATTCGTATGTGAAGCGGCATACAGACAGATGCGGGTTTGGACTGGTGCAGAGGGCCCTACACATTTCTTTAAATACGTTTGACCAGATGCGCTCAAGTAACTAGATGTCACTGAATTATGTTATGCACATATACGCAATGCTTACAAAGAAATAAAAAACGTTTTTATGACAAAAAATGGTACTCTCTTTTGAAGCAGGGATGCAAGGCAATAGAAGGACTTTTAAATTTTTTATTTAACCATGCAGGGGATACCTTTGCCAACATTGTTTTGTGGGAGCAGACTTTGCGAGGTCCAGAAGTTGATGGGGGCACAGCAGTGTCACAAGCGAGGGAGGGATGAGCTGGACTTGTGAGTACCAAGGCTGCCTGGCTGTGCTCTGAGCTGTTATAACAACACATGGGCACATGTGCCCTGTCAGCCTTTCCTTTCACCAGACGCTGCTCTGCTGTATCACCTCACACGGCAGCTTGTATCTGCTGTGAATTTCTATAAGCCCTAGTACTTTTGCTTTAAGTCAGAATTAGACTGAGTGCTGAATCGCTATCATGACATGTTCCCTCCCGCAGCTATAGAAATAAACTGCTTTTGCCTCACCTGAATCTGCAAATTTTAAACTGTGTGTTTTTAATGCCAGTCTTCAACCTAATTTGTAAATGTCAATTCTGCTTATGGTAAGCTATATCTTTAGTGATTTCAATCTTAACATCCACTGTGGGCTTGCTTAATTTTTGTCTACACTTTCATAAAAATCATGTCCCCCAAAATCTCCCTTTTATGTTTTAATAACATAAAGTTCTGTACAAGCTAGGCAATATCTGTGCGTATATCTGTTTTAAGGTATATAGGCATGTGTATATATCTCCAAGTTATTTAAACATCACAAACAGTAAAATCATTGAGGGATCTCAAACTGATCTGTAAATACTAACAAACCTGGGGGAGTGAGGCTGTGAGTAAAAATTATGTGAGAGTTCTCCCAAACCACTTAGTTGTATGCAAATAAATTTCATTGACTCCCACCGAATGCCAGTACAGCTGTAACCTGGTTACACATCCAGTGGGAATCGTGCTGTGTAGACAGAGTGCTTTTAGTCAGCAGCCCCCGAATCACTGATGGAAGCACGATAAATCACTGTTGTGTGGGCACAACTGAATATGTAATTATTTCACAGCTCCTAACAATAGTAAAAACTTTTGTGGTAGATGAATAGATGATCTCACTGTGATTATTACCTTTCTTCTGACTTCAAACTCCATAGTCATTGTAAATTAATTACATAAGTTGTCCTGAGGCCAAGCGAGGAAACAGCAATAACAGCTGTCTCACAAAGGTAATATTGCACCTTTTAAAAATTATGCCAGCCACTGACCTCAGACTGAACTGGCACTTTGTTAAGGTGCAAGAACACATCTTCAGCATCTCTGTGCAGTGTTGACAGCCTTAAGCTGCAAGCAGGGATAATGCACTTAGGGCAGACAAGTATTAAATATCTGGAAAGGCACCTACTTCCTGAGATGATCCCGTCTGGGATGCCCAGTCTCAAAGGGTGGTGGAATAACCTGGCTGTTACCAGTACAGCCCTGGGAAGGAGGAGGCACTAATTCAAAGAAAGAGATCCGGGTCCAGACAGAATCTGTACACTGCATTTGGCCATGTTCCAGGCTGCTGCCATCTTGTGCAAGGTTTTTCCCTGCTTTTTGCTGGGAGCAATTATTTGCATGTGTGTAATCACTAAATGCCAAGGCCATTTTATGGGACCCCAGATTTAACATTTCTGACTGTCAGAGATACTACAAACATGGTCCTCAAGTCCAGCCTAAGGAAAACGTCTCTGGAAAGGGATCAAAGTGGTCTTGGAGGGTCTGCTAATGAAGATAGCAATGGGAGAACTAGAGAGACAGATGATGGACCAGCTTAAGTTGACTGGGAGTTTAGTTTGTTTATTCAGCAGTACATAAAGTGGGTTGACAAAAATGGTCAGAAGAGGAAATACCAGGTGTATTGGGTCTGATCAGCTCACAGCGCTGACAGTGCTGTGCTTTGTATTGGTTGCTGGATGGGTGCTGATAACAGGGCAGTGTTTTGGCTACTGCCGGGCAGCACTGTCCCTCTGATGTTCCTTCCCCCATCGAAGACGATGGGGGTGGCCAAGATCCTGGGAGGGGATACAGCCAGGCCAGCTGACCCAAATTAGCCAAAGGGATATTCCATACCATGTGACGTCAGCTCAGATATAAAAGTTAAGGGAGAGAGGAGGAAGGGGGGGGACACTCGTGTGTTTTCATTGACTGTCCTCCGGAGCAACCGTTACGCGTGCTGAGGCCCTGCTTCCCGGGAGGTGTCCGGACATCGCTGCCCATGGGAAGGAGAGATTGATCCTTTATTTTCCCTCTTTCGCTCGCGCGTGCAGACTTTGCTTTGCTTTTTCCTTCATATTGTAATAAAACTGCCTTATCTCACCCTATTGGCCGTGCTCTAGCTTATTCTCCCCTGTCCCAGCAGGAGAGGGGAGTGATAGAGCGACTGAGTGGGCACTTGGCGCCTAGCCAGGGTCAACCCACTACACCAGGGAAGTATCTGGCTCTGTAAAGACTAGTGGTAACAAAACTCTTCTGTTGGATGGTTTATAGGTACTGGGACAGACCACAGCAAAGCTGGGCACCACGAAACTCAATTTATTCACACATATTGATACAATATTGAGATGCTGGTTGTTCAGTCCAGAGGAAGGATAAATTCAAGTGCTGATGGAGTGAGTATTCCATCATGCCCCCTTTGTGGCACTTGGAATAGTGGATACTCTATTAGATAGCAGCTATGTGTTTTCCAGAATGATTTGGTATACTGTCAGACTGCAGAAAGCAGCAGAGGTGTCGAAATATATTTCTTTCAGCACCAAAGTTGGAAAAGTATACTGCTGTCCAAAAAGAGAGACTATTGAGGGGCACTTTGCACTTTGTAAGTGTGGGAGTGAAATTTTATACAGCTAATAAATAATATTGAATTATGACATTGACCCTGGGTTTCTTGCTTGTTGTTTTACAGGTTTTTTGAAGGGGATGTAAGGCTACACAGAAGATTAAAAATGCAAGATTGAAATTTCAGAGTTAGAAAGCAGTGCATCTCATACTTAATCCATAATTAAATATATTTTTTAATACTCTTGATGTTTCGGGGAAACAGGTCTGCATGTTGATAGCACTTCACCATAAATTATTTTCTCTGGGAACATGAAAGGTAACTTCTTCTCTGTCTTCTGGTTTCTGTGGCTCACACCACCATCAAGCACTAATACGTCAAACTGAAAACGAATGTATATAGCACCAGTGAAATCAAGTGTTGTTTTTCCCATGTTATTCAATGTCCAAGTGGCTTTGCCTTTGTGATAAATTTAGTAATTTGATTGCATGTAGTCTCTTTGTCTTTTAATAAGAAGCTGTAATTCTAATTAGCTGTATGTGTGTGTGTGTGTGTGTGTGTATGTGTGTACAAAAGCACATAAACCCAAACTTTACACAGTGCTATTCCAAAATGATATCAGCAGAATTAGGGCCTTGTGATATACTGTATGTAAGAATAAATTTCATCAAGATTTTGCTACAGATGATGTGAGAGAACATCTGTTTTCCTAATGATTTAGATGAGGCAATCTGCGACTCTGCCCATGGAAGTTCTGGGTCGTCTTCTTGTAGTCTCAGCTCTTCACAATTTGAAATTCAGACCAATCTCCTGTTGCTTGAGTTAGAATGGGTCCGAGGGCTGTTATTTTGTAAATAACAGCATGTTTTCTTGCATCTTCCTTTGATGAACCTGGTATTGGCCAATTTTTAGACTAGAGAATTCTATGAACTGGTCCTGTGCAGGGATATTTGTCATATTTTCTGTCCTGTTTGGCATGGATATATGAAATACTAGATTAAAAACATCTGCTTATGTAGATTTCCTCTCCTCTTATGTTTAAGATATGTCTGTCCTTAGATAGGTTTCACAATCTATTTGGAGTCCCACTATATGCGTGCTAGTTGAAGTAGATTTTTTTCCTCAGGTGGGAAGTGGATAGCTTTCCCAACAGCTTTGTACCTAGATACTGTGTGTTTAACTAGGTGGCATATCTGTCCTGTAATTACATCCGTTTTCCCTACCTAGGAAAAAAAATTGAAGGAGTCCTATATCTCTATTTGCTTTGAAAAACAAGCTCCTCAAATTGATGGGCAGAAGCTCAACCAGAGTGATTGTAGTTATCTACTGAGTAAACTCAAACAGCAGTCTGGCTCTGCCCACCTCTTGTACATAGTGCTCCGGATGAAATGTGAAAATCAGTTCCTCTAGTTCCCAAGTCTAAGTGCTGAGACCACCCATGGCCTTCTCAGTAGCAGGACGAGTCCTGTGCACATGTCTTCTGTCTCTTGGTCCTTTGGTTACCCAAAGAGGTGTTCAGTGGGTTGCTTGGTGGATCAACATCTTGAGCGTGCAATGATATTCATCCCAAACTGCCTCCATTCGCCCACGGCAGAACTGAAACAGTACTATGAGAATACCGAGGGTTCAGCTGACACTACATAAACACTTCCAAACAGTTTATGGATCAAGCATAGCAATAAGGATATTTCTTAAACAAAGTGTTTTGTAGAAATGCTGATCTTTGGTAAATAAATCTTGAACTGGAAAGTGGATCTAGACTTCAGTTTACGTTTGTGTGGGTTTAACTGTATTATTAAGTCCATTTATCTGAAGGCATGAATAAACCTTTGAAATATAAAATCCTGCATTTGTAAAATACGTCATTCACAAGGCCTGTTCACCATCAGATAATAATTGTGACCTTGTTGTTCTTACCCTTTCAGTTTGCTGTCAAAATAGTGTTTTATAACATTATGATTTCTTTTAATAATGAATGCTGCAGTCAACTTTTTAAATTGACAGAAGTGCAATTGGAATTTTTGTATCTCTATTCTGCTCTATTCCAAACTGAAACTGAAAAAGTTTGTGTCTAGCAGAACTGGACTAAAGATATGCTGATACTGTATAGCTAGATGGCAGCATTGCTTTGAGAAAAACTGTAGTTATTTGAACGATTTGGCTGCTCTGTTACAGTTAAATGGCATGGTCCTTTTCTGAAATGTGCTGCCTGAGAATGTCTGAAAAACTAACATATCTGAAAATCTGATCATTTCATTTAGGTGTCTAAATTGGAGATTTATACCTTGGCCCTACAGATAATGAGTATGAAATGTAGTATATACCCATTTGTCTAAAAGGATAAAAATCTGATTGTGTGCATACATCTTTTAAAACAGGCTAATGTTTAGCCTGATTAGCCTGAAATCAGGCTTTGCTTTGTCTTATACGAGATTCCATTTATGTGAGAATTTTGTATCATGAAATAACCTACAAGCTTGTTTGGATGATACACGAAATTACTTCCCTTCTGTTACAGAACAAAATACTTATTCAGCAAAGTCTTTCTGAATGTCCAACAAGCTCCTCCTGTCATCTATCCCAAGCCTCACCAACCTCCTCAAGTATAACCCCACTCCCTCTTTCCTTGCCCCGTAAAAGGACAAGGACACCTTTCAGAACATGAGCCCTTTTTTCTCCCTACTCGTTGAAGATGTTTATTTGATTAGTCCAGGCTACTACACGCACAAGCATCCTGCCCCTAACATGTCAGCCCACGTGAAGGTGAGCCTGGGCAGACCCAGGACAGGGAGCTTGGGCCCCGCTGGCTCACACAGCCTAAGACATACACAGAACACTCTACTGTGAGCAAAGTTTTGGCTGTCTCCACCTTTTCCTTTCAGCTTTCTGCAGGATGACCTTAGCCCTGACGCTCATTTGCTAAAAGCCTGCTTTGCAATTATATGCAGCTTTGGATGCCTAATGCTCTATGAGAAACAGATTTTGATTGCACCCAGCCGAAGACCAGAGCGAGTTGCAAAGGGCTGAGTGGACAAAGAACACAGAGGAGTGAAAGCAGGGAGATGGGTAATATGGGTGCTAAGGAGGAGACAAATAGGCATGGGCAGTGGTTCTGTGCAGCACAGACAGTACTTTGTAAATCAAAGTAAAGGCTTTGACACCATTTTCCACAGCATTCCTGGACAAACTAGCTGCTCATTGCTTCAACAGGTGCCCTCTGCACTGGGTAAAAAACTGGCCAGCTGTTCGGGCCCAGAAAGTGGTGAGTGGAGCTACATCCAGCTGCAGCCAGTCACTAATGGTGTTTCCCAGGGCTCAGTACTTTATCAATTATCTGGACAAGGGGGTCCAGTGTCCCTTCAGTCAGTTTGCAGATGACACCAAGTCAGGTGGACCTGCTGGAAGGCAGGAAGGCTCTACAGAGGGATCGGGACAGGCTGGGTCAAAGGGCTGAGGCCAATTGTGTGAGGTTCAACAAGGTGAAGTGCTGCTTGCTGCTCTTGGGTCACAGCAATCCCAAGTTGTAAGAGGGAACCTTTAGGATTGTGCTGACCTGATGTGGAGGAAAAAGGAGATCCTGATATTGCCTTTCTGGTAAGCTGTTGCTGTGGCCTCAGCAATCAAAACAGGACTGAGTTTATCTCTGCTATCACAGTTCAATTATTTATGTATTTCAGCTAACTGTCCTTGGAGGAGCTATTGAAAGATTGGAAGAACCTTTACTGCTGCTCTCTGTACTTTTTTATCTCTTGTTTGTGGACTAAACTGCAGAAAAGAAAGCAGGATAGCTATGTAATATACAGAGGTGTGAGCCTGAAACGAAGTAATACTGCAGTGAAAAATCAGGCTTTGTTCAGTGTCTGTACTGCAGACTATAGGAGAGTAGAGAGATGTTTACACCTATTTTCAATCTTTCTGCATAACACGGAAGTTTGTACTGTGGGCACATCTACTTGAAGTCATAATGTAAAATGTAAGCATGATTTTATTAGTTGAAATGCACCATTAGGTTTCAATTCAGTAATTCTGGGTTTACAGCCTTGTTTTGACTGCATTACTTGCTAACCCATAGACTAAAAACTTCCTGAATTTTCTTGATTTCTGTAAATCCAATGCGTATGCTTTTTATTTTATAAGCAATTCTTTATATTTACCAGTTTGTTACACAAAAACAGCCATCAGAAACTGACATAAGGCTCCAAAGTTTCTTCAGATGCATAATATCAGGTAAAGGTAAGTAAATCTCATAATAAAAAGCTGTATAATATGGAACAATGATCAATAGTTCATTAAATCTCATCATCAGAAGCTGTAAAAGTTGAATGAAAAAGCCACCTGAAAGTTCACAGCTCTGTTATTAATACCTAGACAGGAAACTCAGTGGGAAGCCTTGACCTTGAATATACAGGTAAACGTGCTAGGTAATACATTAGTTTGCATTATGATTGAATTTATTTTTAAATTTGCCAAAACATAGAGAGAAATGAGACCACAATGACACAGACACCTAAGTACTTTTAAAATGTAATGGACTGACATGCTGTAAATGGACCTACATCTGTAGGATTTTGTCCAAGTGTCTAGAGAAGTTGTGACCTGTTAACCTCTCTGTTTATGCTAATTCCTCTTTCCTATGTTAGGAGGCTGCATCCTTTACCCAGACATACCTCATGGTTATTCCAGCTTGGAAATTATATTTAAGTATCTGAAGCATATATAAAAGTTGAACTTTAAACAAAAGCTTCTTTCTTATTGTCTTTATGTACTTCCTTAGGTAAACTGTCTACTACAAGTATTGGCAATTTGTTCCCCTGTATAAATAAGCTACAGTAAAATTACTGTTTTCTTCATTCAATCTTCTTGAATGAAGGAGAAATATGTATTAAATTTAGTGGACATGAAACTTTTCTGAAATGAAATTGATATCTTTTAACTTGCTTGAATTTATATTAAACTTAAGAATTATTATAATTGAAATATTTAATATCCACCTTTTTATAAAGGGATTACAAGGAAAACCCTTCTGGGACTAATTTAAAACAAACAAGTCCCAATAACTATCACTGAGAACTCTAACCTACAAGATAAAGTGTGTGCATGATATTGAAATGCAAGTAACAAGGTAATATCTCAATGATTACATTTTAATGAGTTTCATACTCTTTATTCCCTCAGTGCCTGAGACATTATTATATTCCACAATGATTATTTTATTACCTCAAATATTATTTATTTAATAAAATATTTAAGAAAACATAATACGCAGCTTAATTAAAGCTAGGGGGTTTTTTATGTGCAACATCTCAATAAATGCTATTAAGGAATTAACCTGGCTTGAAGTCTGTACCTGTAGGACCACAACATCCTTTCACTTTCCATCTCACAGATCAAATGAACTAATAGTCACTTCACCCTTCAGATACTCAGGAATTCATGCTGTTTGCATATTAGTGAAAAGCAGAAAGGCCAAGGGCATAATGACCTTAATAGTCAAGTCATCCTGCTTTAAAAACCAACCAAACAAAAACAACATATGAAGAACTGTTTTTTTTTTCTTTGATTTGACAGGTGTTTTAATGCCTTTTATGCCATTGAAGGTAAGTCCCTGTCACCTGCAGACCTGATGGGATGATGAACTGCCGCATGGAGCTAAGAAACTTGTTGAAATAGCCCTGCTGCCAGAGAAAATGCAGTGCCACCAGCACGCTAAGAATCTAAAATACACCCTCCAGGCTGTTTCTGGGGTGTGCAGTAGTTAGTTCATTTCTTTTGTTAGCATAAGCTAACAACAAGCAACAGGACATGGATCTCTCTGCAAAACTAAGGGGCTGTGAGAAAGTCACACCTCTGTGCACAAGGAGGCACTTGCATTTGGGGATGGTGGCTTGCATAATCCAGGAAAAGAACACTTCTGCACAGTACCAGTACAGTACCTCACATTGAAAGGTAAATCAGCTTTCCTCAAAATATGCCATGTTCCTCTTGGACTGTTCAAATGCTTACTTTGTTCTAAGTTAAAGAAAATGTGTTTTTGAAGATGCTCATTCTCTATGACTTGTTTTTACTTGTAAAGTGCTTTAAATTCAATACATATTTACTCAAGTGGAACTTGTTCCGCTGTTCTTGTCAACTGCATATATTTTGTAAGTGTTTTCAAGAGCTGCCTGAGGGGAAAAATAGATATTCAAGAGCAGAACATTGTTTTCCTGACTTTAAGGATGGGTAGTTAAGTTGTTTATACAGTTTTCTTGTTTTGTTTGAAGCCTTTAAAAAAAAACTTCCTATATACTTTTTTGTCTGGTAGGCATGAAAAAGTCAGTACATCAAAAATACTTTCAGAATGAAATTAAGGAGCCAATTGCAACCTAAATTTGAGTTAATCCTTATTGAACTGAATTCTGTTTTAACACGACTATACACATTAGAGGTGAGACAGCTTCTAGTTCTTTTTCTAGTTTAAAACAGGGAGGACTTATAGCCTCTCTGAAACATAGCACTCTCATTTTCTTGTATTAGATCTTTCTGCCTTTGCTTTTGCACTTACAGTAAAAGCAGCATTTTCTACAAATCAACTATTGCCCTGCCATTATTTTTCCCTTCTGGAAAAGATTATAGACAAAAAGATGTCAGAAAGTAAAAATAAGTGGTAACAAAAAGAAAGCTCACGTAAAGCGCAAGTAAGGCAGATACCACATTTCCCTAAATACATGTAGGGAATGCTCCCTCCTAAAAACATACTTGCTTTTTGTAACCTTACTGAAAGTATTTCTACTCAGTTGTTAGCCAGCACTGACTACGCTACCCTGTTTAGTAGCACCTGATGCCAAGATCAGTGCATGATCTAAGATGCACTCAAATTGAGATGTAACAAGATTCTGACACTACCATAAAGTCTTGAACCAAATTTTAAGAGACTGATGGACCAAGAGGAGTTATCATGAACCTGCTAGCAGGCTGGTATCATATGAAAGGAAACAAAATACAATGTATGACTGAAGTAATACCATATAGGTATGGAAAACTGAAGTTTTACTAACAGTTCCGTGATAATGAGGACATTGCACTACCTGTGCTAATGTAAGGGCTCTGGAGGGGAGAAGAGCCCACTCCAGTCTAGTGCTTATGTACTCTTTCTGACTGTAAAGCAGAAAAACTTGATGAGGTAATGGGGAGGTTTATATAATTAAGAGCAATGGGCCAACAAGTGTTCATTGTCAATCCGAGTCCATCTAAAGCACCTCAGGCAGCCACATCATATAGTTAAATCAAACTTGGCAATTGTGCTGAAAATATATCAAACCAAAATTGATTCAGAAGTTCCTTGAACAAATTCTGTCATTAACTGCAGAAAAACCTAGCTAATCATCTTACTATAATATTTTGTTTAAGCCTGAACCCATAATTGATAGATTTACTTTGTGGACACATTCTTGAAAAAAAATTCTACTTTGAAAACATAGAGTAAATTGCATAGAACTTTATGAATAAAATATTTGTTAGTAAAATAATTGAATACAGTCCTCAGAATCAGCAGGATAATCCCACCACTTTCCCACTCTTTACAGCTTATTGCTGTAAAGGCTGTTGCCATGTGTGTTCTTGGAGTACAAAGCACAGTGCTGGGCTTACTGCTGGCAGTGCTAGCCAGAGCAAATTATCCACTTTGGGCAGTAGCCCCTTTCTGAGGAGCAGCAGGGGTGGCTGCAGTTGGTGAGGGCCAGGAGCTCTGAAACTGAGAGCAGAAAAGGACGTATGTCCAAGGCCTTATTCATGTCTTGTGATTCACTTTCTGCAGAGCCCAGGAAGTGTCTCCCCGTGAGACAGGTACAATACACAAGTTTTCTGTGAAGCACTTGAAAACTGAAGTGTTTTCAGTCTCCAGATAGAAAGAAGAAGATATGCAGGGCCACCAAGCTGTATGGTCACGCTGACTCTGAGAAAGTCCGGGAGTGGTGGTGAGGTTCAGGCAGGCACTCCAGCACTGCTCTCTCTTTGTCAAAGCAGCTGCATTTCCTGCACAAGTGCCAGTCAGGATCAATCATTTGGAAAACTGCAGGAAGGTGTGTCTGCTGTAACAGCTGTAAATCTGCAGGAATGAGGCCTGGGTGATGGGGGGTGCCAGCTGTGCTGGGAGCAGCTGGGGTGTCAGGCAGTGGTGGCAGCTGGGAGAGTGCTGGGTGGCATTGAGGGACCATGGGGGAGCCCCGGACAGGCAGCCAAGGACAGGGACAGGCGGGGTCCAGCCCAGCTTGGTGTGTGAGGGCACACGAGGCTGTATGTGAGGTCTGGGGCAGGCCTGTGCTGTCTGAGCTCCTGCAGCAGCAGTTGCTTGAAAACTGACAAACTGCATCTTGCTTCATCGCTGCCAAGACCCACCTAAAAAGCTCTGGCATTTCCCAGCCTCTCCCAAAGTATGTCCCACTGCCGTGGGGGTGCAGCTGCCTACACTGACCCTGCAGCTTTGATGTAAGCAGCGAGTCCTGTGTGTCAGCTAGAGAAGCTGATTTTCACAGCGCATCCTTTATCTGTCGAATCACTTGAGCTCTTCCTCAGAAATGGCTGAGTTTCTGTGATTCCTTTGTCTGGTGTATGCAGTTAATTAAAATCTCTGGGTGCAAAGCTTTTTGAATGAAGTGTCCTAAATAAGTATGTTATTATCATTGCCAAAATGATTTTGAAACCCTGCTTATCTCCGTATTCTTTTTCCTAGTTTGGTTCCTCTGGAAAAAGGCATAAAAATAATGAATAATGTGATGATACCATCTTTTCTATTGCTTTCGTTTTCTAGATGTGTCAGTATTATCTGTTTCAGCAGTCATCATTGCATGGAGTAGACATAAACTCTTATTAGGAGACTGCATTACAGCTTAAATTACACTTAGCCATCACCTTGAATTTGCCTGTCTGTCCTTCGAGCAAATTCTAAGCCAGAAAATCATTAGTAATACCTTAGTACTCCTGGTGTACATCACCTTTACAAACAACTCAAGCATTAATAAATTGAATTTATACTAAGAAACAGTGTCCTGTGTTCTCAGAAAGGAAACAAATCCTATCACTTTACTGTTTTCTAGTTAAAGCTAGAAAAACACCCAGTTTATGACTTGGAGACAGCAAGCAAAGAAACAATATGCATGACTCATGGACTCTTTTCCTCTGAGACTAGTATCAGCTGGAAGCTGCTTGTAAATATTCTACATTGATCAATACGCAAATGTCAATAGGCACACAGAGAAGGCGGCTTTTAAAGAGTCATTTATGAAAGACTTCTTAGAGAAGCTGTTACCAGTGGAAGAGTGGCCTCCCATGTATTTGGTTTTAGTATGAGTTTCTACTAGTCGTAGACTAGTTGCTGTGTATGCTAGTCCTAATTAGCATGATTGTGCTTCAGCTGGAAGCCTTCTCAGCAGCTAACATCAGCAGAGCTACAACTCGCTGTGGAGCTGAAGAAACGTGTGGCTGTCCCTGCTGTACTCTGGTCTTGGACTACAAAGGTGTTGCAGTCTATTAGTAAAAGACACAGCAGGTTAGAAGACCAGGTATTTTGGATCTTAAAGCAGTAGGACTAAGATCTACACAGAGCTTCAGGTGCAGTAACAATTTCTTTGAAATACACTGAGAAAACCCATTATTTTTTTTAATAACAACCAAAAAAAGCTATAGATATTTTTTAAAAATCTAGATACAGATCTGAGCACCACAGAAAGTGCCTGGTAAATGCTAAAACAAAGACCAAAGTACACTGGAGACAAACATCCTTTTCATCTTTTTGCTACTTTCCTCTCACATTATCTTCATCCATTAGGCCCAGAGGGGGTGCTGTGCATGGGGCACCCCACCAGCTTTGCCTTCCTGCAGAGCCTTGCAGCAGCCAGCTCTTTTTCTTTTTAGTTACATTTCTCAGCTTTTCTTTGAGTTTCTAAGTCCTGTGGTTTATCTTTTTTTTGCTCACCAGAGGGAGATAACAAGAATAAACCTCTTTGTTCCAACAGTGATAAAAGCACAAGAGGGAAAGATGGTATCCTTCATCTTCCTTCAAATCAGCAAAAGGTGGTCTGAGAGAATGCTGTCTGTGTGAGGTTGTTCATTAAGGAGGTGTACTGAGCCAACATGAGGCCAGGGCAGTTTGCTTCATCCTCCTGGCAATCCAGCAGCGAAAGATTTGCAGGAGAAAAATACTGTCTGCAACAATTCCTATACATGTCTATCCAAAGCATCTATCTCTAGAGGAAAGAAAAGCAGTAACAAATTGTTCAAGAACACAGGTAGCCAAAAGATCCTGACCCTGCAAGCTGCATATCAGAATCTCCTGTAAGCTTTGGGACCAATTTGTAGGCAACAGCTCTCCCAGCATTCTAGCACTTCATTTTGCAGAGTAAGATTACACTGGGCAAGTTGGCGATGGCAGTCTTAGCAGGACATGGTGGTTTGCTTTTTCCCACCATGGAGAATTCAAATAATCTCTTCAGCACACTCTGCCCCATGGGAGCCTGAGGACTGTTCTAGGCCATTGAGACAGTGCAGATCAAGAACTAAAGGGTGACCACTCCTGGTCTAGACAGCACTCTGAGCATAAAAATCTCAACTTTTGCTGAATATAGCTTTTTCAGAAAGGGATGTTTAACATACAGAAATCAAATTGAGCATAGAGCCCTTGGTGGCCCAGGTCATTAGGCTAAAATTCCTTCTCCTGCTTATTACCTCAGCATTGTCACCACCAGCACTAAGAATTTTATGAACCTAAGCTGTTGTTTCCCACACTTCTTGATGGTCTTAAAACAAGTCCTCAGAAAAAAAATAAATCCCTTTGTTACAGAAAAAATAAATGCAACCCCCTGAAAATACTTGTTTTATCTTAGTATCCCTTCTTGGCTTTTTGGTGGATTTTTTTGGTTAATCTAGAAAAGAAGAAAGGCTAACTCTACAATTGTGATCTAAACTACCAGGCAGCAGATTCCAGCCTTGGATGTTTATCAGTGTGAGAGTGGAGGAATTAATCTCACTGGTAGCCCTGCTCCAGGTAGCAGGACGGCGATGCTTTGGCAATGCATTCAGTGGAATGCCAGGCATATCAGTTAATAAGAATCTTGCTGCAAAGCCTGATTTCTGTGTGCTGAAAAAGCCATGCATGTTCCTTGCTAAGAAGCTATGCACACTCTTTTCAAAACCATTGTCAAAAGCATAAAGAAACAAAATTATTTTTTCTTAAATATAGCATATCTTATTTTTCTTACTTTGTGGTGGGTTTCTACAGATTATGCTGTACATGGTACAATATATGTTGGCAGTATTATTGAAAAGCCAAGCACAAGGGAAGAAAAAATATGAAGTTTATCTCATTATCTTTAGGAGTCTCCAGATAAAATTGCAAATGAGTTTGTTTTCATAAAGCTTTCCAGTTCTCACCATCTAGTTCTAATTAAAGCTTTGTATAAATTTGCACATCTTGTCATAAGCACAGAGAAAGGGTGGGGAAATTAAAAATTCAAGATATTCATACAATATTTTAATTTTGCATATTTTGCTATCTTTGTTTTGAACTTTTGCAGGGGAAGTTAATGCTGTCCTGTTAAAGAGAGCTCTTTTATATGTGAATGTATTAGCCACAGTAGCAGTACCTGCATGTGGAACACGAAATTCACATGTGAAGCTGAGCTCATACAGACAGACAGAGACATCCACGCTCTTCCCAAGAACCTTGCAATACAATTTAAAGTGAGTTGCAAGCAAAAGGAATAATCATTGGGAAGAATGTCAGGGGAGGACAGGATATCTTGGATAGCACCAAGATACAGAAGCCATTGTAGATTTAGCTGTAAGTCCTTCTTTTAATTTCCTATGCAGTGATCATTTGGCTGGGTGGGTATTTCTGGCTGCCTCTGATATTACAGAAATCCTGCTCTGCTGGGAGGTGCATAGACAGATTTGTTCAGTGGAACAAATTTCTCCCTTCTCAAGGCCACATGATATTTCCAGTGTGCCCCCCAAAAAGCTTGTCTTCCTGAGAGCCAGGTTGCCTTTTTAACTCAGGAGAGTGCCGGGGTGTTATTGATTCCTCATTATTTGAGGTCTCTCGCTCCTGTCGGTCGGGGTCGCTCCCAAGTCAGGGAGCTGATGCTCTGTGCACGGCAAAACCTTGTGAGAGGCAAGGTGATGTTCTCGTTAAAGTAACTGTGAATCCCTCAGGAACATCCTGACCTTCAAGAAACTCCGTTTGTTGTTTGACATATTTTCTTCAGAGAGGCTGCTGGAGAACACGGAGGAAAGGTCTGAGGTATGGTGCACACACTGACACGTCGGGCAGAATCACAGGAATATGTCATTGATGAATCATTCCGTATTAACTCACCTACAGCTCTACAGAGAATGCAACCTGTAAAAAATTGTAAAATGCTACCTGAGGTACTGCACAGCAAATCAATTAATAATTAGTAATCCGCTAATAACAACCAATTTCTAAAATTGAATAGAGTTTTGTGATATTGAGTTGTTTCAGATGGTTGTAGGGACTACAGATTTTAGGGACTATAGATTTTATATCCATATGTATGTGTTTGATTTCTTACTGCCTTGAATTTTGTATAATCATATGCATATGGCAAAAATGCTTCAAAGCTCCATCAAGTCAGACAGATAGCAACATAGTTTGGACATCTGCAGATCACCAGATGGGTGGAGAATCACATCATCTATGAAGCCAGGGGTGAAAGACCAGGCTCCAAAGTCTAATTTGGACAGTGAGAGATAGGAATGTTTTTAGCAATTAATTAAGTAAAAGTGCACTTAACCTACATAGTACTTGTAATAGTGGCTTCTGAATATGTTGTTTTAGCAGTCTTCTTTATTAGCAAGTCTCAACAGATCATGCGAAAAAACTGAATTGTGTCTTAGCAGTCACAACATTAGTCTGCTACACAGTTAAACAGACTGTGGAAAGAGAATTTTTTAGCAGCTAAAGTCCTGGCACCTGGCAAATAGAATGTTTTGCAAGGAGATTGGTTTATTTCACTTGACAGTTTTATTAAACTTTAATCGCCTTTTCAATGAGTGCATTGTTTAGTACCCGCTGTTCCTATGGCCTAAATCAGGGACTTTTAAAAAGATGAATACTTATTTTTCTGATTCTCAAGTACAGTGCAGTTCTGCTGTCTTTCATTATTAACTGTAAACCAGAGATAGAAATTGTGTAGATAAAAGAAGGCAATAAAACAAAATTAAAGTGCTGTCAACACTAGATTTGTCAGAAACGTAATGAGCTTTGCTATAATGGGTGCTGATTATAGGTAATATTTCACAATGCCATTCATCACTCAACAAAATAATATACTTTTAGGAGACAGCTGTAGCTATGTTCTGCAATGATGGAAGTACTTATAGATGAGATTGATGTGTGCTGTGAGCAGGTGCAATTGCTACCATGCTCCAATTAAAAGCTGTGTGGATTATATGATGTTAGAGTTGTCTCTTACCCAGTATTTGCTTCATGGAAAGCCTAAATAACAGTAATTGAACATGCGGCTTGGCTGGAACTGTCTGCTGCTAGCCATTCCTACGGTTTTATGCTGATCTGATGTTTCCCCCATTTCCCTCTGATCTCTACATCTTCTCCATGCTGCAGCAATGCCTGTGGCATGTGTAGGTGAAGCTTATTAGGAGTCAGTACTCAAAGGTGTATGATAAGGCTACTGCCCTGTCTGGAGACTGTGGATCACTGTGGATCCCCTAGCCTTATGAAAAAACACCCATTAGCAGCTGGGCCTCACGGGGACAGCCTTTATGGCAAGCACTATACAGTGTTAAAATTTCTGGCACAGGGAGCAGAGAGATATTTTAATTGCTCCATCATTGCCTCGGTACCTAGGAACCTTGCTTCTAGTTATTTTCTACGGAAGTGAAAAACCTGAAGAATTCACTGATGAATTAACAGGCAGATTTTCCAGCTAGGTCAGATCTTTCATTTGCCTTCAATGCTTTTTTTTCACAACTATAAGTCTAGTTGTTTCCATTGATTACTTTTCCACTTGTGTGGATGAGAAAATTAGGTCAGTCACATCTGCTAGGTGTCATCCTCTACTCATTTGCATTGGTGTAACCAGGTAGTTGCTACACCTGCAAAAACAAGAGAGGGACGAGTAGCTCTCAGCACAATGACTCACACCCGGTGGGTGTGCACACGTAATCTCAGAAGTGTCTTTCATGGTGGGGAATCTGTTTGGAAACTGATCTTTTGTGTCCTAAAAGAGACTTCAGCATGGACGCAGGTACTTGACAGGTACTACACAACCAAAAGCATGAAATCATTTCAATTCCAGATTCACCTTTATGTTACTTGCTACTTTCGCTGCCGTCACACAAAAAGTATTGGCTGGATTTCTTGATAGCAGAGTTTGAGAAGACTACATCATAGCTAATCAAAAAGGCAGTTTTAGAGAAAAGCTGATATGTCAGCTATGATATGTCACTCCAAGTCCTTAAAATCCTTGTTGATCCTGGTAATCTTACTCACACAACCACCTCCTCATTATCAGAGCCCTCTTTATCTGGAGTACCAAAGAATCTGAAATCTGGTCACATATTACCTGGAGCTGGCTGTAAGGTTCAACACAATAATATTTCAGAAGCTAAGAAAGAAATTGTTTATATGCACAAAGATTTTAATTGGTACCCCAACCAACAGTATTCAGTATTCTTCAAATATGTAGCCATTGCTTTAACTACCTTTTATCACTGATCCATGTGATATCAAGACATCAGGGCATCACAAATGTAGGACTGAGCCTATGGACGGTCATGCGAGGCTGTGGCAGATGTTCTGGGTAATCTAATATGGATGGGGAAGAAAAAAAGCAAACCCATATTTAGGTGACCATTATCAATGGCTCTCACCATACAGTGCACATAGGACTGGACTCAACATTGACACTGAGTTACTCAACACTGAGTGGTCCAGAGTAAACCAGGCAAGCTCTAAATCTGGGGCATTTTCTGGTATCCTTCTAAATATCAGGCAAGGCATAGATAGTAGAGTTTTGCCTTTTTGAGGCATGCCCAATGAATTTTGGATTGAGACTTTTGAAAGTGATTTTCTTTCCTTTTTTTGGGCACTCTGAAAGATGCTGACAATGTTGTGAAAAAGGCCCACTATCTCTTTTAATGAAGTCCTGACTCAAAAAATAACTCAATAAAGAAATAATAAAGAAATAAATAAATTAAATAAATAACTGGAAAACCTCATTTTGTCTCCAGTTACAGTTAGATGAAGAAACAAATCTCCTGAGATTCATTACAAAATCCAAAATGGTGCAGCCCAGTTCAACACCTGGTAGCCTGAAAGTTGACTCAGACCAATATCTGAGCAGTTTTTAGACCATGGTTTCCCTTTGGGTATTCATAGTGTGTAGACATGTTCAGTTTGGTGCTTTTCTTATTTCATGGGGATGAGATCCAAGTGCCCAACACTACCCATGCAACACAGCACACCCTCAGCCAGTACCTGCAACATCCCAAGCTCCTCAAGACTGAGGCATAACCAGGTTCCTTGGTAACTCCCTGTTTTCAGATCACAGTTATTCAGGGTGTCATGTCATTTGTTTTCATTGACTGGGTAAATAAGTCCCTTGATTACAGCAGTTTCAGTTTTCCCTGGGGGTACATTTGGCAACAACCTACTCACCCTTCTTTAACTGCACTGTTAATTAGGAGGCCTGTGTTTCCCCTGTGAAAAGCAGCTAAGCCCCTTGCCACTGGAATTCTTTCTTCTCCCTTCTCATAGGGTGAGAGAACAGTGATTGTTTGCTTGGTTACGCTTCAAGTCTTTTGTATGCTTTTAATAAAATCTGTAATTAATACTTTGAGAGGGTGTTTTTTCCTTTCTGCCTCAGCACGTCTTGAGCAGAACTTTTCAATGGCAATAAACAAAAATAAAGAATAGTTAATTGCACTCCCAGCATGACTATGACATTACTTGAAGTGTTGCAATAGCCTTGGATGGCTACATGTGAGTGTCTGAAAGAAGTCAGTGCGGTATTTGTAACAAGCAGCCTGGCTCCATTAACATGTTAGAGGGAGAAGTTTGGCCAAACACTGTAACATATTTCACAGTGTTAAAATCCAGAGACACTGGACTTTCTGGGTACACAGGGCAAGCTATTAGTGCCCTTTTTCTATTTTAGAAGAAAGCAGCAATTGTCTTTGACCTGTTAAAATGTATAAAGAGCACGAAAAGTTTGCGTGGATTCCAGCTGAAGCCAAAGACAAAACTTAACATGCCAATATAAGCAGAAATAACATTCCCACATGGGAAAATAATAACAGTATGATTTCTAAATACTGAATACATAATACTTTTTGCCATTAGATGGCACAGACTGAGAGTTTCGTTTCAGACTTTGAAAAAATTAGACATTCATGTTTCTAGATACAAAATAATCACAAGAGATTGTTTTCATCTCACATAACCTGTTGAGAGTCTCTGTCTATAGCCAAAGGAGGGAGAAAGGCACCTCCTGAGGGTGACTCAGGTTTTCAGTCTTTAGGCTCCAAGTTTAAAATGAGATGTTCCTTTCACTTGCGAGAGAGTATAAATTTCAAATTTGTCATTAAGATAATTTTTCAAGTAAGACATACTATAATTTTCATATCTAGACTGCAAGAACATTTTCTCTGATTTATATGCCATGATCACTATCATAACCAGAAATCTGGAATATAGTGAGGACGCAGCAATTTCTGTATTCACACAATGAGCAGTTGAAAGAAACTTCATATTTTTCTGAACTGTTGGTCCTTGCCTCAGGTAGGCTGTTCAAGTAGCTGAACCACTGATCTGCTAGGAAGACTGTCATATACTTTTTAATATCTTCTTATTCTTACCTATTTTCATATTCTTCTAAGAACTTTATATTACATTTTTAAACCTTGACATGACTTTCTGAAGAAAAGTTGTATTTATGCAAACACTGAATGAAAAATATATTTATTGGCTCTCAAGAATCATACTATTCTCTACTATGAAGTACCCTGCTCAATGCTTACAAACCCTTTAGCACTTTGTACTGTAACATTTTTATATAGTTTGATTTGAAGGCATCCAACTGGTTCTGAGAATCACTTTAGTACACAAAAACTAAATAGATACGTTTATTACAATGCCTTAGGACAAAAATCACAGGTGTATTTAAAAAGGTGAGCCTGGAAGAGGGTGTTCTCATGTGCCATATCATGCGGCCTTCAGGATTGATTGTGGAAATGGTAACTCTATCACATGCAAAGTGTGTGTTAGATAAAGTGACAATGAGGTGGATTGAAAACTGGCTCAAATAGCAAGCTGACAGGACTGTAGTCACTGTCACAAAGTCCAGATGGAGGCAAGTCACTACCAGAGGTCAATACTGAGGCCAACCCTGTTTTAACATCCTCATTAATAACCTGGATGATGGGAGAGAGTGCACCCTTAGCAAGTATGCAAAATACAAAATAGGGAGGAGTGACTGATACAGAGAATTGGTGTGCTGCTCTTCAGAAGGACCTCAGCAAGATGGAGAAATGTGCTGACAAAAGCTTTGTGAAGTTTAGTACAGGGAAATGCCAAATCCCGCGCAGAACAAGCATATGCTGGGATCTGACTAACTGGGAAGCAGCTTGATAGAGAACAATCTTTGGGTCCTGGTAGACAACAAGGTGACCACAAGCCAGCAATGTGCTCTTGCTGCCAGGGTGGCCAGTGGCTGGGCTGCATTAGATAGAACATTGCCAGCAGGCTGAGGGAGGTGATCTGTCCTCTTCACTCAGCATTGGTGACACCGCACTTGGACCAGTTCTGGGATCCTCAGTACAAGGTACGGATTTCTGGGGTGAGTCCAGCAGACGGCTACAAAGATGATTAAGGGACTGGAGCATCTGACGGATGAAGAAAGGCTGAGAGAGCTGTGACTGTTCAGCCTAGGGAAGGGAAACCTCAGGGGAATCTCACCTATGAGTATAAAAATGTGATGGCCGAGAATGAAGAGGGAGCCAGACTCTTCTCCATGCTACCCAGTAACAGGACTAGAGGAAGCAGGCATAAACTGAAACACATGAAATTCCACCTGATCACAAGAAAGGATTTTTTTAACTGTGAAAGTGGTCAAACATTGCAACATGTTGCTAAGAGAAGCTGTAGAATCTCTGTCTGCAGAGATAATTCAAACCCAGAATTTGGGCAGAATGCAGGCAACCTACTGTAGCTGACCCTGCTTGAGCAGGGGGGTTGAACTAGACAATCTCACGAGCTCCCTTCCAACCTAAGTGATTTTGTGACTTTGTGATTCATGACCCTTGAAAGTCCTGGCATTGCTAATAGCTTACTGTAACCACAGCTGCCTGCAAATGCAAACTGAATGGCTGTTTGCTCTGTCTTTATATAAAAGTTTCCAGAAGCGTAGTTAAAACTAATCCAAACACATTTATTGGGTCTTTTTTTCCTCACAAAATCGTATTATTTCAATGAAAATTCCTATACACAGTTCTCCATATATTTAATTTTGGAATACTTTCATTTCAGAAAACTTTGAAATCCTTCATATTTCATTTATGCATTTTTATTATTTTTAAATGCTTCGTAACAGATAAGAAATAGTAGTGACGCAAAATAGATGGAACACTTCATTTTTAAAATCAGTAAAGAAGTTAATACATTTTACTGATTGAAATAGCTTTTTTAAAATATTGTATCTCAGGCTGATTAACTTCAGTCCACAGAGAATCTAGAAAAGGTGTTCTGTACAATTGCAAAGTAGTAACTTATCTTCATGATTCTAGAGTAAAAGCGGCATCCAGGGCTGTTTCTGGATGGTGTCTGGTGGAAGAACATATTCAGGGACTGCCAAATATCCACACTGGCACCGTGTGCTGGGGAGGGACCCTGAAAGGGGATGCCCGCGTGGTGCCTGAGCGTGACCGCTGTGCAGAGGAGCTGTCCCTGCCTGCTGGGGCTGACCTGCCACGACAGACACTGGGCCATTCACAATTACCACGCTCCAACAGGAATACTGACATTAAATGAACAAGAAGGAGACACTACTTATGGGAGAAGAGCAAAAGAGTGACATTTATGTCTTGTCTTGGTGTATCTAGCTCCAAAAGTTTCCTTATTCATCCTGAAACAGTGGGATTCCGTGTCTCCACCACCCTGGTGCTGAGATCATTGCAAGAATCAGGTATAAAGCTCTCTGCAGTGCACAAATCCATGCTGGAAGAGGGCCACCAGGCATTGCTGTCAGAAAATGAGATCTGAAATCCTGAAAAGTTTGTAAACAAAATGAAAGCTCTCTACTCTCTTGGCACTAAACAAGTATAAAAAATTTAAAAAGCAATCTGAATACTGGACAGTAAAAGGAAACCTAAATTCAGGAAATGAAAGACCTCTGTAAGTACTGTCTCTGATAGTATATTCTTTTTCAAGAAAGGCATTTATTTCTCACTATCTTATCAGTACCCCAGTGGTAGTCTGTGAGCTAGAGATAAACCAAATTTTTTTTTTTTTTCTGGCTAACAAATGAATCCTTATAGTCCTGGGCTGTCTAAGAGACAAGGACTTTTCTAAAATGGCTATAGTTTGCTTACCTCTCAGATCTCTATCTCTTTTCAGGAGGGTATCAGAGGTAAAGTTTTCCCAGGCTTTAGAGACAACCAATATATGCCTACTAACTACCTGAGAACAGCACATGAGTCAGCTTCCGGGGTGGAAAGCAGGGAAGGATGAAAACAGGGAGAAGGCAGCAATTGGAGGACAAAACAGATACCAATGTCTTGACTGTCCAGAGCAAGAAGGGAGGAAAGAGTCTGCAGTTCTCTTACTATGTTTTCTGAGGAAATAGTTGCTTCCAGTGTAAAGAATTAGGTAAAGAAAAACACGCAGGTGAAAGCTTATGGGGTCACTTAGTCAGTGATGCTACAGCCCAAACACAGCTCTACAGGGACTAATTTTCAGAGAAGATTTGTTTTGATCTCAGAGGCCAAAAGTCTGTTAGATCATCTCATTGAGCTTCCTATTAGCATACCAAATCATTTTTTCCCCAGTTACTCCAGTATACAGTCCAGTAGGAGGTATACTTTTGGATAACATACATCTTAAGTAAAGGCATACTGAAAACCTTGAAAGACATCCTGCTTTCCCCTGGGGGCTTGCTGTAATGGGTCACGTTACAAACGTTTGCTTTATGTCTAATTGGAATCTGACTGTTTTCAGGTACCTGTCACTGAATCTTATTATCTCAGTGTCTGCTAGAATAAATGGGCTTTGCAGGCTTGGTATCTTCTTCCCAGGGGATTCCTAATGCAATCCTGTCATCTTTCTGTCTTCTGCTTAGTAAGATGTTAAGATATTTAAATCTCTTCCTGTAAGGCGCATTTAAATTTTTTATAAAAAAACCTCCACATATTTTCCTAGCATTTATTCTGTTCTGCATCCCTTGCTACATTTTTAACCTCTTTTTTATATGCAGACACTGGTTTTTCCCTATTAAAATCATTATGTTTTCTACATTATGGAGTTATTCTCTACTGGATTGAATTTGGAAATTCAAACTCCATGAGCTCAGAGCTTCTCAGTTTTCCAAGATGTAGTCAAGATTAATGTTATCAAGCCAAAGAGCAAAGATGACTATCTGAATAGGCTTTTTAAATTTTAACCAATGTAAAATAGATGTGCTGAATTTTCCAGTCCTCTATTTTCCCCTACTAATTACCCATCTCCACTGTTTATATACAGATTTGCTCTATATTTAGTAATTGGATTATCCTGTTGTTTGCATTTTTTTATTCACACTAGACTTTAATATCTCTTCCTCCTACAAGGTCACTTTTTGCAGCTCTGCATTGCATTTTTGTTAGTGATACACTTGCAATTACAGGTGTTCTATAAATCATCATCACTGTGAATTACAGACATAAATAAACAAGGCTGATGAAAGACCTTTTACTGCTATCAGTTATAACATAAAACGGGTTACACAGACAACCTGTGACCTGTGACATCAGATTGGTATCTAGAGTTTTAATCTCTGTTCTTGCTGTGGTAGAGAAAAATGGCTATCATTTATCACTAGCAAAGCATGCAGCAAGCAGTAAGAACGTGGGAGCTCAGCTACATTGAACAGTAGCTGCTGTGTATGTACATCAGCAGTGCTGTGCCATACATCTACTACAAACAATACGCTGTAATTACGAACACAGACACATAACAGGTGACTTGAAACAGCAGAGTTCAGATAATTGCAATGGCAAAGTGTAATTGCAGTGAGCAAGCGTCATTAATTAATTTACTCAGATAATCAAGAGCCAACTAAAATTTCTCCACTACACTGTGGAGAAACCCCACGGTATTCCAATTAAACCAAAGAAAAAAGGCGGGGGAACTCTCCAAGTAATGGAAGAGTTTGGCTACTTCTGTTTCCTCCTTCAACATACTGTCTTGGCTGCAGGCTAATAATCCTGGTATATAGTTTGTGACAAACCGTGCACTGTTCTTTTTCTTTAGTTTGACAACAGCAAGACTGCAGTGCTCCAGGTATGATCAATACAGTACAGCCTATTTGCTTCACAGGTTATGGAATCCGCATGGATGGCCTGATGCCTAAGGAGCTCATCCAACAGTTTTAATGAGTCTAATCTGACTTCTAGGGGAAGCAGGGGAAAGAGTGCCAGGGAAATGAATCCACCAGGCAATAGCTCTGTTAAGCCATTTTCTGTCTAATCTCTCCTTTCACCCATGCATGGTGGCACGTAGTAATGTACTTAATACATAAGGCATAGAGTTCAGAGGACAACCGCTCTTCCAATTTAGTTAAAACACTGCCAGATTCAAGCAATGCCAAATCTTACATGCAAATCAACAGTTACTAGTCATGATTCATTCTGATAAATAGTTTTAATTTAGATAATTTCCTCCAAAACCAAAACGTGGATTGTTTTTGTTCTGAAATTTTGCTGTCCTGAGCTGAAGCCTTTATGAATAGCCTTTGCCTTCACAACACTATAGAAGTTGATCATTGCACCTACTTTTCCAAACAACAAATATAAAAACCTATTTTCCAAGATTACTGTTGCTATTACTATAAATTTTGTTTTATTACTAAACGCTTTTGTTACAGATAGTTGATCTTCAACTAGTCATGCACACAAAATTCATATGCTTTATATATACACGCCACTACATTTGAATTACTAACACAAACAAGTAGAACTGACAGCAACAAATTAATTGTTCTTTTAATCTTAAAGTGGTTTGAGTTGGAAAGGGACTTTGAAGATCATCTAGTTCCAATCCCCCTGCCACAGGAAAGGACACCTCCACCAGATCAGGCTGCCCAATCCAACCTGGCCTTGAACACCTCTGGGGATGGGGCATTCACAACTTCTTTGGGAAACTTGTGCCATTCTCTCACCAACCTCACAGTAAAGAATTTTTTTCTACTATCTAATCTAAATCTACTCTCTTTCAGTTTGAACCCATTCCCCTTTGTCCTGTCACTGCATGCTCTCATAAATAATGTCTCTCCATCTTTCCTGTAAGTTCTCTTCAGGAAATGGAAGGTCGCAATTAGATCACCCCAAAGCCTTCTCTTTTCCAGGCTGAACAATTCCAATTCTCTCAGCCTTTCTTCATAGGAGAGGTGTTTCATCTCTCTCATCAACTTGGTGGCCTCTTCTAACTTGCTCCAACAGATGCATGTCCTTCCTGAGCTGGGGACCCCAGAGGCGGATGCAGCACTGCAGGTGGGGTCTCAGCAGAGCAGAGCAGAGCAGAGGAGAGCAGAGCAGAGGAGCAGAGTTCCTCCCTCACCCTACTGGCCACACTGCTTTGGATGCAGCCCAGGATACGGCTGGCTCTCTGTTCAGGTGGTGGACTCTGAGAACTTCTTTGTGATTTGTAACCCGAGAAACGGTGCCCAAGAGTCAGCTTCCACAGGATCACCAAGTCAGAACAAGAGTTTCTTTTGAAACTTTTCAACTGGCAGCTTCTAAGTAGAAATGAGCAGTACCTGTCAATAACAGCTGAGTAACAGATGCCATAAGTATAGGGACCATAAATTAGAGGCCTGACTCAGAAAAGACTTATTATACAGCAAGGGCATTTCAGCATTCACTACAGCAATACCTGGCAGAAGAACCTGGCAGTGGAGCTAGATGGTTATTAAAGAGAGTGATTTGAAGAATTCAGAAATGGCTGTTTCTGAATTATGCAGTACCATTTCAAGGTTCTGTCAAAGTTATGGGTGTTTTCCTGTGTTGTTCTGAAATGAAAAACAGAGTTGAGATATTAATGTTCTGTGAAGGACATAAATTTAAATCATGCACAGTGCTAAAGCTTGCTATCAGCTGCTTTACAATACAGAGAAGCTTGTAAGGGAATGAAATATGGTTTGCAGAAATGTTTCATTTTAAGTTTGATGTTTGCTCTTCACACACAGCACTAAAGGGTATAGTTTATGTTCTATTATTGCTTTGATACTGAAAAAGCCCATTTTCTTGTATTTCTGGGTGAAATGAGAGTTACTGCAGTGGTGCTGGGCATCCTACAAAGTCACAAAGGTAGCGGGAGCAGACTGCTGTGGAGAACCAACCCCACGGCTGGAACTCTTTGGAGCTTTATTTGTCACCTTTTACACCACTTGATTCAGAAACATCTTTGGGGTCAACTTTAGGCTATTCTGCTGCTAACGAGTAGTACAAGGCACTGAGGCTACCTCATTGTACCTTATGATCCAGTAAGAAACACACTTAGACTCCATAAGCTATTGCTAAAACCACCATTTTCTGGAGCTAACATGAGAAACAGAAAGAATACATGTAATCTTACATCCCTTCAGATGCTGGGAGCCCTGAGCCATGCAGCATCTTGCAGACCTCTACTCAGGGCATATGGTACAGGTCCCATCCCTAGAAAGGTTCCCGGAAATTTTGGTTTTGAGATCTCTTACAGAATTTTCTTAGACAAAAAATATTGTACTAATCATACCTGCTGTCAAAGCACTGTATGTTCACATGAGAACTTGCACCTCCTCTTTAAGATAAAGCCAAGGCACACGGGTGGTGTAATTGGAAACACGGAGTGGGAGCTGCCTGTGGGCTCCTCTGTTACCATCACCCTGCTGAGTTTATCCTGAAGGACAAGCTGTACATGCAGCACAGTGCGGCACGGCCGGCTCAGGCTGACACTCCTCGTGGATCACTAACTCTCTGATGCACAGTAGTCTTCTGGTTAGGATTGTTACAACCCTGAATGGGAAAATCTTGCAGCTGTTCAAGGCTTCATGCTTTGCTTCCCTGCTGTGGACATCGGCTGGTGCTCTCTGACACACTGGTAGGTTCCACTGCTTCCTGAGGTCAGCTCTGCCTATTACCACACATGAGACAGAGTGGCAAAGGATTGTTTCTGAAGGGTCCCTCTATTATCTAGCATGAGGGCAATGGGATTTGCAGGCTGTGCTCCAAGCTTAGGAAACCTACTGGGATAATAAAGATGCAGAGTGCATGAGGCTTCTCCCAGCATCAACCACACCATGTATGACACAGCTGCGAGCACAGAAGACAGAAACAAGTGTCCTGATGTAGAGGGAACAAGATGCTTATGGCTCTGTCTGTCTGTGGGACATAGGATATATTGCTGCTTCCCTTCCTTATGCAGACACCCTGCAACTTTAACAGATTATTTCTGTTTCCTATAGCAAATGGAGGATGAGTATGTGCACAGTACAAGCAAATCTCACATCTCACCTTGCACTGCATTTGCCAAGAACACAGACTGTGTAGTGCAACTCTGAAGACATTCACTGGGGTACAGGAATCTGCTTTTGAGAGCTGCTCTGGGATCATCGCAGCTCTTCTTACACCAACTTCACATGGTTGTCTCTGGGCTCTTCTGCAGAATGGATTTTCAATAGCATTCTACTTAAGAAGGTCCTACATTTATTGTCTTCCCTCATGCCCACTTTACATTTAATATATGTGTTATAATGCATGCAGTATAGCCAGAATCAGGGATTGTCTCATAGCACTCTATGTAACAAAATAGGTTGCTTGATTGATTCTGCAAGCCAAGCAATATGAACCTTTCTCACCGATTGATGATTTGTCTTCAGGTATATCACTCAGTTCACTTTCCACATAAATTCAAGCTCTCAGATTTGATAATATGCTCTCATACACATAATGAGTAGGAGTTATTAATTTAGGACTGTTTAGGAAGAAAGCTTTAACTCAAAACCTTGGAGTTAAATCATCTTATAAGTCAGTATATTTAAAAATACACAAAAGTTATATGACAGCAGAGCCCAATACGCACAGAGAAATCATAACTTTGCCCAATTTAAAATTACTAGTTTATGGTGGTTTAATTGTTTTCTTTTCTACAACTGAAAGGTTTAGTGCATGAAACCTAGTGGAACTTGCTTAACAGAGAACACTAGTAAATTTATAAGAGCAAATTTGATCGCTGAATGATTCTGAAAAGCAAATATAAAGTATTTTTCTAAAAAAGTGTAAGGAACACTGATGCATTATAAATTAATCATTCACAGATATCATTCACAGATGCATTTCAGAGGGAAAACATGATATTAAGGTATATCAAGTGTACATAAGCAACAGTTTAAAGAAGTACATCAACGGGAAGAAGTTACTTCCTTTTACATCTTGTAAATTACAGGTAAATATTACACATGGCCTCAGCTGACAAGCACACATCTAGCCCTATTTAAATGATACTAATTAACACTAGATAATCACTTCAACCTGCACTATTACATTTAGATTAGAGGTTAGTAAAAAAAAAATTATAAACATCCCAGTATATTTTCTATCTTCTAGGACTCAGTTATTTTTCTAAAACTTTCCTAAAATATTTAAGAAAAGCAATTCAGTGTTTTGAAACTCTGTTTTAAACACAGTATTTCCTCCTTTTTATCTCTGCTCTCATTTTGCCTGTGAAGGCAACAGAATAAATTATAGCTCCTGTTTTCTTGTACTTTTTCATTCAGGCTAGTGTAACTTTGCAAAAGCTAAGGGCATTTGGAAAAGTTAAGGAATGGCAAAAGGAGAAACACAAGAAGATTAGAGGACACCAGATGGCTGATTAAAAATTTGATTGAATCCTGAAAACCTTTTTCAGTTACGGCCTTTTTTGAGTTTCTGGAAGGTACTGAACAGACACAATTCTTACTCTCAGACCTTTTCTTCTACACTTAAGAATTTAGGCACAGAAAAACTGGCCATATTAATCTTTTGATTACGCTTACAAACTGCTGAAAAGCACAACCTGCTGCAGCAGGGACCATGTCAGAGCTGTACCAACAACTGTACAGGACCCATGACTGAACTGCATGGCAGCGTACATTTCCTGGCCCTTTCTAACGCACTCTCATAAGCCGTGCAACACAGACCGTGTGATTGCCGACTAGCAGTGATATGTGATCCTGTCTGTTAGGTGGCTGGGGGCACAGAGCTTTTTCATGTTGGGATGCAGAGTCGTCCAAACTCAGTGCTCACTCTGTGGGCTTTCATGTAGAAGAATGGGCTTGAGTGTTGGCTTGGGCTTATGCTACATGCTCAGTACAGGGAGTACAAAGTGATCTATCACCTTGTATGTGGAAAGTTGGTGGCTCAACCAAGACTGTGTCTTGGTCTTGTCTGTATGCCTTGGCCAACAACTCCTGAGCCCTGGACTTATGTCTTACTACTTAACCATTTTTCTGATTTTAGTGGTTCAGAAAAACGCTGAAACTCAAGATAAACTCTATGTATTCTTAAGTAACATGAAAGTAATTTACTGGTAGGATAACTAGAACACATTTCAGCCAGGGCGCTATTCACAACCCAAGGAATCATAGCCCTGTGAAAGAAGTCATGTTCTCCACCGCTTTGCTACTTTAAGAACATACAACAAGGTCCTGATGGGACCTTGCAGGTCATTGAGTCCAGGCAACTGCTCTCAGTGTCCCGGAGACTTCATAATCCTTTTTAGAAACATTCTGAAGTCTAAGACTGGTCCCACAGTACATATTCCAGGGCATTACACAGCTGTGTATCAAATTTGCTATTCAGGAGTATTTCCATTGTTGCTCTGCCACAAAGCTGACCTCAGAAGAGTCTGTGGTACACACGGACCTGCCGTGTGATTGCTCAATGCATTGGTCTGGAAAGACTTGCCAAATACTGAATGCGACCTGGCCAAGGTCAGTGTAACTCTGTCTAACCTGCCTGAATGGGTTTTCCTATATAAGTATCATGTTGTAATTCAATGTGAGACTTAGAGGAGCAAGGCTGGGAAGTTGCAACAGTCTTCCATGAACTGCTTCTCATCTTATCCTTGCACTTAATTGTAAGACTATGGCTGTTTTATTGTCAGTGAAGATGCTACTCCCAGACTGCAAGCCAAATAACTATTTAGGCCAAGCTGAAAGCCTAGGGATTAAAGCACACTAGGGACCCAAAGATACTTCAAAGGGTGAAGAGAGAAGGGAACAGCAGACAGTGGTTTAATTTTTGGGCAGAGGGATCCACACCTCAGATTGTAAACTGAAGCCTGTGCAGAGCTTGCTGTGTAAAAATTGGGAATTAACAGTTCTCAGAGAAAAAGCACGAGCCAGTGCCTGCTCCCACAGCATGGAAGAAGATCCTTTAGCTGAAAAAAAGCACCAAAGCTGGACAACATTTGAAGCAAAGACTGCAACAAGGAGAAAGAACTAAGGAACTAGGAAAGACTGACAAGACAAGAGACAGAGTGCTTTAACACTGTCTTTTCCAGAGTCACAGAGGAAGGAAGCATCCTTGCCAAGGCAGGAATTGCTCTGACTTCTCTGTCTTCATAGAAATCATCATTAAGACAGTGATTACTGCAAGAAGCCCTAAGAGTCCACAAGGCTTCAGCTTCCTCTCAAGCACATAGAGAAGCTCAGAAGTAAAGGATTAATGGCCCAAAGCTTTATTTGATTTGCTGCTACAATTAAGTAGTGGCTGGCAAAGCTCACTGGCCTTCCTCAGGTACTAATCCATACTGGGCTGTTTCAAAGAGTTTCTGAGAAACTGGGGGCTTAGATCACCTCATTAAAAGCTACTTGAGAACCGTTTCAGTTACATTAATGCATTATATGACTAGTGAGGATAGCCATATGCTGCTCATACATAAAAATATGAATAAGTCATCTGCTGGGTAGCTGAGGTTCCTAAGTTATGTCTAAATGGAATACAGATATGATGGGCACTTGGATACAAAGAATGCTCACTGACTGAAGATGAATTTAGTAATCCCATCAAAGAGTGTTTAAAGCTCCATTTACACTAATATTTGATTTCAAACGCTGGCAACTAGACTAATTTTTTTCAGAAATTAAAACTTGGCATGACAATATTTAAATAATTGTCCTCAAGTGAAGTGTTCCTTGTGCAAACCTGGCGGTTAGAAATTAAAAAAAGAGAAGAATACAGACATACAGCATAATCTTCTGTTCCCCTGACCTGCCTTTGCCTACACCTATAGCTGTGACAGATCCACCATAGTAACTACCTGCTTACAGCCCTGTTGCTGCAAGGACCTGGAGCTCCTCCCAACCAAAAGGAAAAATACTGTGTCATGACCAATGGATCAAACACAGGCAACATTCTTCACCTTCAGATATACCACTTACCACCTATGGTAAATTCCTTTTGGGGGTTCAGAAAGAGTCAGTTAAAAAATAAATGTAAGAAAAGTGTCAAGAAAAAATACAGCCCTTTAATGCAGACTGGATCACAAGAATTGCAAAAAACATTTCTGGCGTAAGACCCTGCTTGATATATCCAAATTTCAGATCATAGCTTCTACATTTCAGTCACTGGAGAGCATCTCAAGAAGTATCATCACTGCCAAGGCACAGAGATTTTGACAAAATTCTCTTTAATTTGGTCTTATAAATCTGCAACTGGGGAAATTCTGAAATTTCCCATGCTGTCTCTTCTGGGGCATCACAATTCTGGTATCTAACCTAAATCTCATGCTGAGGTTTCAGCTGCTGTAGTTCTTGCTCTTTTGTCTTCGCTATGGACTTTCAGAGGGCTCATGTGCCACAAAGGCTATACTCCTGTTTGTTCCTGCTTGGACAGCCATGACCCTGGTGAATCATGCTCAGGCTGAAGTTCACTGTTATCTCCTGATTCTTCTTCACGGAGCTGCTACCTACCTGTCTGTTCCCCATCCCGCATTTCTGCATCCACTGGCTCTGACCTTGCGCTTGTGCTTCAGGAGCATCCTGATTTTCCAAAACATTTTTCCAGTTTGCCAAGATCATTTCAGAAATCTAATCGTGTTCCCCAGCATGGCCACAACCTTCGCACAAGCTGAGCACGCATGCTGCCTGCATCACTATCTGCATCATTGGTGACAAACTCTGGTGGTTTGACGGAATGAACCGCTGTGTTTCCCCTGTTGGCAGCTGAGAACTGTTTAGCCATGTAACAGCACAGCCGGGTCGGCACCTGTCTCTTGGCTCGGACTTATCAAGGGAGTCAAACCCACCCTTAAACGAACTAAAAGCTCCTTTTCTCGCTCGTCCTTTATCAAAGAGAGACGTCCGAGCCCAGCTGTTCGCACAAAGCCGCTGCTGTCGCTTGCACATCCCCTCCTTGCGCTCCGCGCGTACGGAGCGCACCCGGAGCGCCGCTGCCGGGCCGGGCGGCGCTCGCAGCCTGCGCTCCGCGGGCGCTGCGCGGGGCGGGC